>JAQQSW010008548.1:0-13442 GCA_028646575.1 Pseudocheirus occidentalis
CCGGCGGCGGGGCGCAGGGGGGCCGGCTCCAGAGGGCTCTGGGAAAGCCGAGGAGAGGGATAATCCAGTAGCGACGCTCGGCTCGGCTCGGTGGAGCTGGGGGCTAGCGGAGACCCGAGTCCAACTTTCACTTTCTGGAGCCGAGCTGAGCGCCACTGGCCCAGGCGGGCTTGGCCTTTTAAAGCGGCCTCTCGGAGCATGTGGTTTATGGGAAATCACCTTGGAAAGGGGCCAGTTAGTCAGACAGCGAGGCATAGGCGCACACAGCCACACACGCCTACCCCCCTTCTCCGCTCCCTTCTGCCCTCCCCCTTCCCCCCCCTTCAGCCCTTAACTTTTTGTCTTCTTGTCTAGCTCTTCCTCTCAGGCTTCTGTTCTGAGATCCCAAGTTTTGGTAAAAATAACTCAGAACCTTTTACATCTCTGCCTCCCATCCCCCGCTCCTCGCTCCCCTCTTCCCAGCTCCCATGCTTGGTTTACTCAATCGTCAACATAAACTAGGCTACCTAGCACAACCGGTATCGCCATCCATGCTCATCATTTATCTTAAGGGAATTTTCCTTTGGACCTGAAAATTGCTGGGACTGAATAGTTGACAGCTCAAAGCATAACTTTTTCTAGGTAGGGCACGGAGGAAGGATTTATCCCGACCGCATTCCCAAACGGGAATTTCCTTCCCTTTACCCACACCTAGTGAGATATTTCTGATGAACACCACTTTCCTTCCACTCACCTTCGACTCCAACCCAGTGAGGACACCTGTCTCACCTTCTTGGACTTATTTCTACCAAGAAGCCCTTCCTGCTCAGAAGTGGTGGAGGTCATCCAACCTGGCCGTGGACCGTGCTCAGAAAGGGGATAGATGCTGCATGTGCCTGGCAAGGAGCATGTTGGTATTCTCAGCAACAAGCTGACTTTTCGAGGAGTCGGCCTGGCCACTTGACACTGCATTAAAGTAAATTCCTGGACCTAGTAATGTCACTTGAATGTCCCCATGTCCTCTTTCTGAAGTTCCTCAGGGCAGAGACAGATGAAGCAAATCACTTCAATTTGCTGTCTGTTGAAGCATTCGGCCCATCTCGTTTCAGTCTCCTCCAAGGCTGTTGGCCTTGTGCTAAACCATGACACTTTCCTATAGGATTTATAACTGGAAAGGACCTTAGAGTTCATCTAGCCCAGCTCTTTCATCATATAGATGATCTTTCCCTTGGCTAAGGTCACAGGGAATACTAGGAATGGAAAGAATCATCAGTAATCCACCCCCCTTACTTTACAGATGAGGACACTAGGGATTTTAACCTAAGAGATTTGAAATGGCTTTCCACAGGCCACCCAGTTAGTAGGTAACAGAACTAGCATTCACCCTCTGAGGTCCCATTTCTCCTAATCTGGTGTTCTTTCCCTAGATTAGTGTTAAGCCATCTGAGGGGTCTTCGCTGCTCTTTGAAACATAAAAGCAAAATCCCAGTTACAATGATAGTGATAGACAATTTTCTATTGAGATAAAGTAAAATGAAAAAATAATAGAATCCTACAAATTATGTCAGCCACAGCTTTCTTCAATTCAGCTCAGAAATAAATATTGGACAGCCACCACCAATAGCTGTTAGGAGGCTAGAGGAGCAGATGATTTTGAGATCAGTCTAGGTTGCAAGACAAGATGCATTTTCATATACATGCAGGACAGTGAATAAGAAAGTGCAAAATCAGGTATAATCAAAGGCCAAAATTCATGAGACACATGGTAGGTACTACAACTTTATCAGGTAAGTGTGGATTTAAGATTTAACTCAAATGGGTATGTGGAAGTATACCTCATGAAGGAGGCAATGTAGATGGGATAGTGGAAGGAATCCTGGGTCTGTAGTCAGAGACTCTGCTTGAATCCTGCCTTTGCTTCTTCCTGCTGGTAACTGATCGATCTGATCAGCTTTTCTCAGGCTCCTTGGCATCATTTGACATCGATGACCACCCTCTGCTCCCAGATATTCTCTCCTCTCTGAGTTTTTGGGACATTGCTCTCTCTTGGTTCTCCTCCTATCTATCTGACCACTCTGCCTCAGTTTCCTAACTGTGGAGGTACACCAAAGTTCTGTCCTAGGCCTCCTCTTCTCTCTCTGCCACACTCCCTCAGTGATCTCATCAACCCTCATGGATCTAATGATCACTTCTATGTAGATGATTCCCAGATCTATATAAACAACCCCAATTTCTCCCCTGAGTTCCAATCCTGCATCAAGACCTGCCCTTTGGACCCTTTGAAGCAGATATCCCCACTGACATCTCAAATTCAATGCATCCTAAAAAGAGCTCCTCGTCTTTCCTCTCTTCCCTCCAGGCATACAGGTTCATACTCAATCATTCAGAGTCATTTACTCTCCTAAACCAAACATTAATCAGTTGAAAAACTGTGCTGGTTCTACTTCCACAACATTTCTCTCATTCATCCCTTTTTCTTCACCCAGATACCACTCTGGTTTAGGTTCTCATTCATCACTATTGCAATTGCTTCTAAACTGGTATCCCTGACAAAAGCCTCTCTCATCTCCAATCTATATGGCTATCAAAGTAATTTTCTTAATGCACTGGTCTTACCCTGTCATCCCCCTTCTCACCAAATTTTGGTGGTTCTAGAACTATTACCTATAGTGTCAAATATATACTTTTCTGTATGTAGATGAATGTGCATACAAACACATGCATATCACTTTGAACCCTCCCCACCTCCAATCACTGTATGTCTTCTGTCTCTGTTTATCTATATCCATCCCTCCATCTAGCCATCCATCCATCCATCCGTCTATCTATCTATCCGTCCGTCTATCTATCTATCTATCTATCCATCCATCTATCTAACAATCCATCTGATACAGGTGTTTAGACATGGGGAGGGTTCAAGGTTAGACATACACACATACACACACACAAATGTTGTCTACCTTGATTGGGAGTAGGGAACAAGCATTTACTAAGTGCCCACTATATGCCAGGCACCATGCTAAGCACTTTATAAATATTATTTCATTAAGTTCCTTGGGGTCTATTTCACTTTTGATTATCTACCTTTGTGACTTTTGGCAAGTGACTTCATCAACCTGGTCTCACTTTTCTTTCTCTTCTGTAAAATGCAGAGGTTGGACTAGATTCTAGATCTGCCATCCTATGATATTGTGAGATGTGATCCCATGGTCCTACAATGTTGGGAGATGCTGGGACTGGGTCCTGTGGTCTCATGACCAATTTCTGCCTGACTGGCCCTGTAATCTTACTCAGGAATAGGTTTGGGTAGCTCTTAGCTGAGTAACTGAAACTGTTTGAGTCTTGTTGTAGAATGGGTTTTCATGAGTCGTATGTGTCCCATGTGTCCAGGAGGTTTTATGTACATATGTGTGTTTCTTGTGTTGCACTCACCAATGCACACATATACATTGATAGTCAATAAACATTTATTAAACTCCTACTATGTGCCAAGCACTGGAAATGCAATTACAAAAATAGAAAAACAATCCCTGCCCTCGATGATCTTACAATCTAATATAAGACAATACACAAAGAGAAGATGAAGTGGGAGGGTCAGGGAGTATGTATTCGTATGGAAAGTGAAGAAATCTTAAAGACATTGAATTTTAGTGCAGGAAAGGCTCCTCCAACTTTCCTTAGTTGATCAGTCAGTCTACAAGAATGTATAAAGTGCTAAGTGTTGTGGATTTAAAGGAAAGCAAAAATATAGTAGCCCAACCTCTACTCATACAGATAAGGAGAATGGGGCCCAGAGAAGCAAACATTTTTCCACGGTCACATAGCTAAGTAGTGTCAAGGTTGGGATTAAGAACCTAGGGGTCCTGATTCCCCAGCTCAGCCAGCATTCATTTGTTCCCTGATCTTCTAAGTTGGAGGGGAGGGGAAAGGGGGATTTACAAGCATGAGGAATGAGGCTCTCCATCCTCCCTGTGGCTGCCAGTTTAGCTGTCCTTTCCTGCCCCACAGCTAGCTTCCAGAATTCCATACCTTGTCATATCAGGATCCTGGGGAAGGGGAATTTGCAACTGGCAGGGTATATGGGAGGAATTTTAAATGGTTTAAAGCTTGGGGATTTTCAAAGTCAGCATCAATAGGAAAGAAACAGTTCAGTTGACCCGGGAGGAGGGAACATATCATAGAAATGGGGGGGGGGAAAGAAGGTAGGATGGGAAGATAAAGGAGAGAGATTGAAATAGATGGCAGGAAGTGGGAAGAAAACCTCCTGTGACTGCTGTTGAAATGCCATTTCCTTGAAATAATTTGGCACACAATTTCCCTAGAGTGAGCTCTCTTCTAGAATCTTGGCTTCTATTAAGGAAGATGTTTTTTGGTTTTTTTTTTTGTTTTTGGTGACCCAGCCTTGGTCATCTCAGTCCTCCATTTGGGAAGTAGAAGGTAGAGGAAATCAAGATAATTACCTTCAGTAGCTCCGTGTGTGTGTGTGTGTGTGTGTGTGTGTGTGTGTGTGTGACAGAGACAGAGGCACAGAGACACAGAGAGGCTGATATATGCACAAGTCAGGAAGCAAGGTTGGGGCTGACTGCCTGGAAACCACAGCCATTCCTCAACATGCCCTCAGATGGCATGCTGTCCTCTTGTAATGCCTCTTCTTGTCCCCTTCGTGAGAATGTTCTTTTTAAGAGGGTTTCACTGAGATAAAAATGTTAAGGAGCTTGGATGGGGAAGTGGAGATGGGTCGTACAATAGGATTACCCAATGCCTCTCTTAGACAGAGCGGGCAGCAAGTCTAGCCGGAGGGAGTCAGGCCTCCTAATGAAGCAATTCTCTCCCCAGCTTCGGGCAGCTGTGCTGTATGGGCCACCCGGCTTGGGACGATCACTCCCTTACCTTCTGTTCTTGTATACTTAGGGTGGCACAGTGGATAGAAAGCTGAACTTGGAGACAGAAGGGCCTGAGTTCGAATCTTGTCTGAGACACCTACTAGCTGATTAATCTCAGGCTAATCATTTAGCCTCTCCTGGCCTCAGTTTCCCCATCTGTAAAATGGGAATTATAATAGTACCTACCTCACAGGGTTGTTGTGAAGATCCAATGAAATAAATCACTCTGGAAACCTTAGAGTGCTAAACACAGTGTCCTTCAAGACTTTTCAGTCTTGCTAGCTGTCATTATCCCTGTGCCTACCTTCCCCCCACCCCTTTTCCTCTCCATTCCTCCCCTGCCTCCTTCCTCTGTCACAACGGCTCTGGCTGCTGGCACACAAAGTGTGCATGTTTAAGCATGGCTGTGGTCTGCTGAGCTGGAGTTCTTAGGAGGACGCTAGGAGCTGTTCAGAAACCTAACCCAAAAATCAAAAAATAAATATAGCTATCACAAAGTCCTCTGTGGTCAATTTTGCCCTGAGAGCGGTCAGTTCCCCTTCCCCCAGCCAACTTTGCCTTCAGAGGAATAGACTCAGAAAATAAAAATAATTTTAGCTTTTGCCTGAGCAAAATATAATTAGGAAGGCAAATTTTCTTTGCGGACTAGGGGGAGGTTTATAAAAACAGCCCAAATCCTAATAGAAATTACTCCAGGGTTATCCATAAATACAAATACCAGGACAACTAAAAATTGACTTTAAAAATTTAGACACCTGAGGGTGGACTGGAAGCAAAAGGGGGAAAAATTCATAATCTGAGGACTTTACCTGGGGGGAACCAGGAGAGAAGTTGGTGTTTATGGAGGAGGCAAGGGGGGAGGGAGGGTGTTTCAATGCTTAGGGACAGGAATGAAAGAAGTAAGTAAAGAGGGACCAGAAGTCATTTAGCCAAACAGCTAAATTGGAAGACTCAACATTTTATTTTCTCAGACTCTTGTTGCTACTTTGGGGAGGCCAAGGGAAGAACTAGAAAAGTAAGAGAATTGAATGGGGATGGAATGGAAGAAGGAGATACAGGTGAGAGGGGGAGCTTTACAGATCGGGATCAGGTCATTCGAGGGTAAGAGGGCAAACTTTAGCTGAGGGGAATGACAAGTAGTCAAGAAAATTGAAGCCTCAATCCTTAGCAGTGGCATGACTAGGGCAGGAGGGGGGGTGAAGAGCATTGAGCAGAATCACCCTGGGTTCAGCCTTAGAGGGGAAGGGAAGCATCATATAAGAGTCACCAACCTCTCCATGATGGCCTTGCTTGAATGATGCTTCCTAGGGAATTCCACCTCTACACAAGTGTAGCAGCAAGCACCCTGGCATACCCAGGATGGCTGCTAGCACAGGTTCTTAGATCTGCTTTTCTAAAGGAAAGCAACTCAAAATGGTTTAATAATCTTACTTTAATCAAACAAACATATTATTTACCTAGTTCAGGGGGAAAAGTCAGTATCATGAACTTCCGAGAATACAAACACAAGTTACAAGCAGCCAAAAACAGACAGAGAAAATAACACAATTCAGCAGACAGGGCTTCCAGCTGTCTGACCATTACATCCATACCTAGTTAGTCACCAGAGAGAGAAGCACCAACATGTTGGTTTTCAAAGTCAGGGGGCTCAATGGCTGCCCAGAATCTCATCTAGCCAAATCACACAACTTTTCCCCAAGTGATCCCCAAAGCAAAACCTCACCTCAGAGGCATATATACCCTTCTCCAAAGTCAGAGAACATCACAACCCTCCTTACCCACTTGACTACAAAGTAACAAAAGTTGTGCCTTCCTGAAAAACAAGCCTCCCACCATAGGCCCCGGGTGAACACATGCAGCCTATTAAGGGGCAGAGTATGTTTTCAAATCAGGAAAGGCCCTCAAGTTCAACTTGGGCTTATTAAGGGGCAGGGGAGGTCTTCAAATTTCTATTACCATTACAACCAGTCTGCTAAAAGTTGTCCTTCATTCTCAAAAAGGACCATGGCATCAGGAAGATGATGCCATGACTTGCAAGTGAATTGGGTTTAAGTGAGGGAGGGCTGTGCTAAGTCATCATCCTTATTTTCTCCTCTGGAACCTTCTGGGTCCAGTGGCAAGATATAGATCAGAATGACTGGAGGTGGCCCTGTCAGCTAAAAGCACTACACTATCCTAAGTCCCTAGCATGAACCAATCACTTGGCATTGGATAACCAATCTTGTCTTAGGGTCTGGAAATCATCAATTCTCACCATGGGCTGGGAGTGTCAGAATGGTCCTAAGGGACAATAATGACTCACATTAAGTAAAACCTCCTATTACATGTTTGTATAGTGCCTCCCTCGTACAAATGTGAAGTAGGCCAGTACAAGTATTATCTGCTCCACTTTTTAGATGAGGCATATGAGGTTCAGAGAGGCTAATTATTTGCCCATGGTCACACAGTCAGTAAGTGCCTAAGCTGGGGTTTGAACCATGATTTCAAATCTAACACACTAAACCCAGTCAGATCTAGCACCTGTAAAAGTTATAGAATATGCTGATTTCAATTCAATCATAGGAATAAGAGTGGCACGGGCTTCTATCACCACTGGGGAGTAGAAGCCAGATGGCGTCTTGTTGGGGATATTATGGTCAGGATTTGTCATTTGGGTAAAAGTTTGGAGAGATGACCATTCCAATTCCAGCAGCCTGTGATACTTGACTTGCTTTCCAAGCTCTCTCTCTTTCTTTGGTTTTGTGAACCCTGGCTACTCCACTTTTGATTATAACAAGGTTGGGCAAGGGGAGTTCACTGTAACTTGATATCAGAGTCAGGAATCTAGCTAGGTGGCATCTGACCTCTATTCTAGATATTTGTTTCTATTATTCTGAGAAAAAAGAACCAGGGCCTTGAAAAGATCACCAGTCCTGGCGGCTTCACAGAAGACTGAACTAAAAAAGTCAGGGATCCACTAGACTGAGGAACCTCTATGTAAAGGAGAAAGAGCCCAGGGAGGGAAACAGATCATTCGTACAAAGGAAGTCTTAGCCAGCATCTGTTCCTCAGTGTGAATGCATCAACATCCTCTGCATTACAGATAACAGGCCCTAGGAAACTCCAATACAATATAATCTCTCTCCTTCCACCCACACGCCCACTCTATTCTTTATCCTGCCACAAGGTCCTAAAGTGCCAAACAATGAAATCCAGCAAACAATGGAAGAGGATCTTGGCCTATGGCCTATGCCCTTACCAGAGGGTGCAGAGTGGGTCACTGGAGAAAGAAAGTTTGGATACTGCCAGGACCTTGATCCAGCACCTTTGGGAAATCCCCAGTCCTCTTTTGGATTTCATACCTCTATTTCCTCATCTATAAAACGAGTGTCAATCTTTAAGGTCCCTTCCTGCTCCAACTTTCTATGATTCCTCACTTCAAATTACAGATGATCTCCCCTCGAAGAGTCAGGAAGAATAATGGAGAGCCAAGAAGAGTTCTCAGAGAATATAGATGAAGTGCTCTGAGTACTAGGTCCAGGAAGGTGAGGAGCTCCATTCTGGACTACCTGCTTTCTGCCCCAAGTTAGTACCTCCAAGTTCTCACCTCTAGTGAAGAGCTTTAAGAAGCTTCCCAACTAGGTTTTGAGAAGTCCTTGCATATAACTTCCTCAATCTTCAGTCAACTGGAAATTAGGAAACCTTTTCATGGCCTCCCCAGTCATGATTCCAGATTCTTTCCCTCTTCTCCCATTCACCTCTACTACTTTATTACACTATTCTCTACGCAGGAAGAAGCTATGAGAATTTGTGAACTCATGCTGAGTGCAGAACTCTCAGAATCCAGCCCAAAAGTTATTTATTGTATAAGATGGGACCCTTTGGCCTTGCTCACCATGGTCAGCTTAGAAGGTCCTTGCCCTTGGCCCCAGGGCCTTCTCCCTTTCACTCCTTTCTAAATTTTATTGATCTCTGAACTCAAGTTCCACAAATGACCAAAGTCTCTGGGCTCCCTGGGCTCAGAGATCTGTCACAGCTGATCACCAACAATCTTCTTTAGTTTTTTTTGGCTGATGCTGCTCCAAGAGAACGCCTGCTTGGAGCACTTGCTCCCTCTTTTCTTTCTTGTTGCTGCTACTATGCACGTTAGATCAGAGAATTATATTTTCTAAATAACTAGGAGCGGGTAAAACAGAGAAGGTGGAGTCCCTAGACCTAGAGTGGCAGTCAGTCACCTGTTCTAACATTCAGTAGCTGTGGGACCTCAAGCAAATGATCTTACCTCCTCTTTTATATCTGTACAATGGGGATGACACTCTGTCCAACCGGCCTCATAGGACTGATGGGAGAAAGGGCTCTGTGTACTTTAAAGCCCTAAAGAGATGTGAGTCATTAGGCTTTGTGTACAAAAGGAAGAATAATAAGCAGAAATAACAAAAATAGTGTTGCTAGGTAAATAAGAGTTAAATCTTATAAAAGATTTCTCCTAAGTAGGTGTGCCTAGGCTTTTCAGCTCATTTCATTTTAAAATAAATCCCCCTGCTCAGGCATTTCTCTAGCACTGGAGCCCACATCCCAGCTTGATGCTTCCTTGTGGCATCTCCCTCCTTATTACTCACCCCCTCTCCCAAACAAATATTGGCCCAGAACAATCTCTTTCTACACACACACACACACACACACACACACACACACACACACACACACACCATGAACTTGGTATTCTTCCAGACACTTTACTAGATTTACTGATCCAGTCTTTAATTGTAGGCTCACTCTCCATCAGGAAGCTTACTCATTGTTGACAGATCCACCCTTTTGGGCTACTCACATTTACATATAGTAGGGAGGAGGATTCTCCTGATGAATTCATTTCCTACCAGCCCTTCTCATGAAACCACAGAATATGAGAATAAACAACAGAAACAATAATGTGGTGATTCTCTAATGACTGCCGTCCCACATTCCCAGCAGCGCATCTCTATTTTTCAGTCTCCAAGTCAGCAGGTTCTCTTGCTTATGAACTCTTCAGTCAAAGGGGTCACCTTGCAGTATGCTGTTCTTATGTCATTCACACTGAATGGGGATGAGATCAGATAGCAGCTCACAGAGCTGAAAACAAGGCTAGAAATATCTTTAATAAAAATCATTGTTTTTCCATTTTGTCTGTCTTGATGATGTTGGGGCAGGAAGTTAAGGCTTAGGATTCCCAGTTACTACTTCCTGGAGAGGATAGAATTCTCATTTTCCTCACATTTAAGGAATAGAGAGGCCCAGACAGATGAGTAAAAAAAGAGAAGAGTTTATATATTTATAAATGCCAAATCAATGTCAGAGGCTGCCTGGCATCTGCCTCTTAAGCAAAGCTGCCTCCTTTCCCCCACCCCCAACTAGCCATTGGCTCCTGGGCCTAGAGGCAGCATGCCCCCAGCTTGTACTACCTTATGCCTAGCCGCAAACAACATTCTAGGAGCAGGTGTTGATCTGAGCTACAAGGGTCCCCCTACTCCTTCCAAGCAGAGCAAATCTGTTCAACTGTTTTAGAAGTCCCTCATACATCTGATGGGCCCATGTGTGCAGATGGGCTTTGGGGAAGGTTAATGGCAGGGGGCCAGGCTTAAGGAGAGAAGATAGGCATGTCAAGTAACACACGGTACCACAGTTTCTTGGTCTGCTTGCTGCCTTTGAGGTTCTCCAGGATGCTGTTGAGCTGCATGCCCATAAGGGTCAGTTAAAAAGGCACTGTGATTGCATTGACAATGATCATAATTGGCAGGGGTCAGGTGGATCAGGTGGTAGTGGTTGCACTACACTTATGCCTGCTGGCATCATTGGTCCAGCTGATGGAAAGCTGGGGCGTGCAAGTGGGTGTGCACATGAGCAGAGTCCAGCCACTACATGTCTTCATAAAAATCTCCTGTAGTACAAATGAGCTCAACACCTCCTTGGCTGTCTCCATATAGAAATGGTATGTTTTTAGGTATTAAAGTGAGTGCAGAGATATGTCTATCCTCTGTTACTCCTTTATAAGATGCAAAGGAGTTCTCCAATCAAAACTGATGGAATTCAACGACAGCTACCCGTTGGATGGCCAAGGATCAACCACCTACCTGGTGACCCTTCAAAAAGCATGGCACACTTTCTAGGGAGTCCATTGAGAGTCTAGGCAAGAAACAGTTGTGAGAAATGTGAGCTCTATGAACTGAGAACAGAACACCTAGCCCTTGAGATTTCTCTTCCTCTATCCCTCAACCGTTAGCTGTAGGGATTTTCAACAGAAATACTCACCCAGTATGAAGATACACACAGGTCCAGTCAAGGCATGAGGCTAGAGAAGCTATTCGCATTCAGAGGGTGTTAATTCGTGTCTTATAAGAGTTAGACTGTGGAGAGGAAGATGCCCAGATAAGCAACCTACCCATTAGAGATGCTGCACAGGGAGGGGGCACCATTAGAATACTATAAAAAGAGAAAAGACATTGAGGTCCTGAAGCCTAGAGGTGTGAGTTGATTTGTTCATGCATTCCCTAAATCCGCACCTTTCTACTAGCATAGCCTCTGTGGGTACTCACTCTTCCCATTGATGAGGTAAGACTATGCTCCAGATTTATGGTGGAATATTTTGTTGCTATTCATACTGTTATTTTGGTAAATCTCTTTGTTTTAAGATAATTATATCAATTGGCTGATTACTAAAGGTAAATGCACCACTTGGGGCTCATGAGCTATATATAGAGCCACAGAGTATCTTAAACCTGAGGTAGCTATCCCTTGGGGAACTGAGTCCAGGAAGGAGGGTACTCCAAAGAAGTTGCTCCATATGCATATTCACTTTACTAAGTAGATATCCCGCTTCTTCTACCTAATGGGACCTGAGGACAAACAGAACTCAGATACTGTTAAAATGTTCCCATTAACTAGGAAACAGAGTAATTCAGTATGTCACCCATTTTACCCACTAAAGACAGCTTTTCATTACATCTAGGAATGCTCCCCCATTCTTCTCCTCTCTGCTCTTTTCCCACTCCTAGTCATTTAGGGGACTCACTCTGAGGTCTCTGATGTTTTTACTACTTCTTCCTCTTACAGGACCCCCTTTGATAGTCTCCATAAGTTCATCTAAGACCCTGATTCAGAAAGGAAGACTCTCTGTCTCTTCTTGATTGTCAAGATTTAAAAATCAATTAAAAGGATACACTTTGAGGTACCATCTTTTACTCATCAAGGCAACTACATAGATAAAAAAGAATCAAAAAGGTATACTTTTGGAGGAGTTATAAACTGGCACCATCTTTTTTTTTGTGGGGCTACCATATCAGATATAATTTTGGAGAGAGTGGTTTCAGGGGAATAAGAGACTGCCTTCCATGGCATGAAATCTCTTTCCCTTCATGCAGATCAGCAACACATCTACAAATTATGATCCTAGCGGTATTCCTGAGGCACTGAGAGGTTAAATAGCTTGACCATGGTCCTAGAGCTAGTATGGGTCAGAGGCGGGACATGAACATGAGTATTCTTGGACTAGGCCCCTATCCACCACTTTATGCTGCCTCTCAAAATAACTTTCTGTGAGGCCAGATACAATAAGAGTTTTAAAACTGGCCCCAGTATAATAACACTCACATAACCTAACCCACAGGACTCCTATGGGGAATGAAAATGCTTTGTAAATCTTCGAGAACTATAGAAATACAAGTTATTATTAGGATTGACTCAATGATCTCAGGATTATGACTAAATAGCAAGGAATCTATTGAAAGGGAAAAGTTGTACAAAAATATGCATCATGTTACACATACTCTAAGACTTATTCTTGCAGCTCAAATTGAACTAGAGGATTGGGTTCCTCTCCCCCTCAGGGTTCTGGCAACAATTGTGTGGGGAAAGGGCAGGTTTCTAGAAACTGGAGCCATGTTGGACTTTGAAAGGCCAGTTTAGACACCATTTAGCCTGTGCCACACTCAATCAGTCATCATTCCTGTTTCTTTCCCACATAAGAATGGGATTCTATCCTAGAGATGCACTGGGCTTTGACAACCAGTTTGGGCCTTATCTTGCTCAGTTTTAGGTCTCTACCAAACTTCCAAGACATCTCCAACAATGGCACGAGCCTCTTAACCCTATCCCAACTTCCATTTCCCCTTTATGTATTGTCTTTCTCATTTGAATTTAAGCTCCTTGAGGACAAGAATTATTTTGTTTGCCTTATTTGCATCCCTAGTACTTTGTACAGGACCAGCACATAGTAAGTACTTAGTAAATCTATCTGTCTATCTATGTGTCTGTCTGTCTGTCTGTCTGCCTATCTATCTGTCTGTCTGTCTATCTATCTGTCTGTCTGTCTATCTATCTATCTATCTATTTATCTATCTCTCTACCTATCTACCATCTATACATCTTTCTATCATCTTTCTATCTATACGTCAAATTATTGATCCTCTACTATTATTCATGAGTCCCCAATCTGGTTATTCCTCAATGTCATGTAACCATATGTTACTCCCCAATTCACTAATTAACACCAATTAGCTTTTACAAAGGGATATTTAGTGAGAAGGTATAGCAATGACCAAAGAACACCCCCCCCCAAACCAAGGG
>JAQQSW010008549.1:0-13442 GCA_028646575.1 Pseudocheirus occidentalis
TCCAGGTCAGTATTTTTTTCAAGGAGATATTTCACATTACCTTCTATTTTTTCATTTGTTTGTATCTGTAATAGTATCTTGATTTCTCATAAAGTCATTTGCTTCCATTTGCTCCATTCTAATTTTGAAGGAATTATTCTCTTCAGAATGCTTTTGAGATTCTTTTTCCATCTGCCAAATTTGACTTTTTAAAGCATTCTTCTCCTCATTGGCTTTTTGGGCCTCTTTTTCCATTTGAGTTAATCTGTTTTTTAAGACGTTATTCTCTTCAGTCTGATTGTTGACTCTTTCTTGCATCATTCTCATTTCTCTTCCCAATTTTTCCTCCACTTCTCTCATTTTGTTTTCAAAGTCCTTTTTAAGTCGATCTATGGCTTGTAGGCAATCTACATCTTTTTTGGAAGCATTTGGTGTGGGAATTCTGACTGTGTTGTCTTCCTCCCTCTCCCTGCTTTGATCCTTTTTGTCCCTCAAAAAGGATTCTAGAGTTTGATTACTGTTCTTACTTTGCTTCCTTCTCCTCATGTTGGCCAGTTAATTGATTGCTTGATTTTTTTTTAGCTCTGTGGAACTCTTCTTCCAGGGGAGAAAGCTCTGTCCCAAATTGCTTGGGTTTTCACAGTTGCCAGAGGTATTAGGGGGGTGCTGCAGCCCCCACCAGTTTTGGCTCACTGAAAGTGCATGCCAGCACCACCACCCAAGACAATGATCCAGATCCAGGCTGCTCAACACAAGAACCCTTGGCCTTTGATCATTTACTTTAGCCCCACTCTGATCCACAGGCCAGGAGCTCTGAGGCAGCCCAGTTGGTCTGCCTTCTTGCCCTGGGGGCAGTTTGGCTGGACCACTTTTTTCCCCCCAAATTTAGCTTGAATTCCTTTCTCTTAGCCTTATTGAATGTCCTTTCTCTTAGCCTTATTTCTCCTGGCTTGATAAATGTGGAGATTGCCCCAGGTGTGCCCGATCCACTCTCCTGTAGACTCCAGCTGTGGCTTCTCTTGACCACCCTGGGGCCAGGCTGCGGTTTTGGGCTGGGCTAGCAGCGGCTCCCAGCCTGCAGCAATGAGCCCCTCCTGCCAAGCTGCCTTCAGTGAGAGATGTGTTTTCTGTATTTTTGTGGGTTTTGGAACCCTAAAATTTGTTTAGAGTCGTATTTTGGGGGATTTAAGGTGGCTATGTGGGAGCTGTGAAACTTTGCTGCTTCTACGCAGCCACCTTGGCTCTGCCCTCAATGGTGTTAGTCTTTGAGGTTCAGAATACGGTAAATTGGGCCTAGATTGGTGTCTTTACAGTGGAGGCCTGAGTTTGGGTGGAAGGGAGGGAGTGAAGTGAGCTATAAAGACAAGGTCCTTTCTGTGTTTGGGGATAGATGCTCTCTAGGTACCTGGGGTCTGTTGCTTGGCAACTGATGGTGCTATTAAAAATAGAGGTACAGAGAAGTAGGCAGGCAAGAACAGGAAGCAGCACCCTCTATCTGATGCATATTACCACCCCACCTTTCCTCTCCTTAACCATATATTACATTGTAAGAAATTATACATTCATAGTGCATTGGAACTCTTCAAAAAGCTACTATTTTTAAACATTGCTTGTCTTTGTTAAAGAAGTCACTAACTCCTGTCCTGGAATCCCATGGTCCAGTCTATTTGAATGGCTTTAGGCAATCAAAACTATGGACCCTGCCTCATCATCTATCACTTCTTTTTATTTCTCAGATTATTACGCTCTACACTGATCAACTCTTCTCTGCTTCTTCCTTTCTCTTCCAGAGCCCATATTATCCCTCTTCTTTGTTTATTCCTATAATATGTATAACAGAAAATAAGCATTTTATAGTGGTAATAAGTTATTTTACTGCTTTTTTCCTCTTTCCCTCCCCACCTTTTTGACTACTAGTAAGTCTCACTCAGCTGTAGGTGAAAAGACTAGATGAAAGAACTTAAAATTCTACTTTAGAGTTACCAACTACCTTTGTGTAAAGCCTAAACATGTGATAAATGTTGCAAAGTAATTGGTTCCAGGGAAATTTGGATCCCTTGTATGTAAACACCTGTTTGAATGCATTGATGAGAGATAAGTTAAATGGGGCTGCATTTGGATATGTTGAGTTAGGTAGCTCATAACTTTTTAGGAGGCAGAATATTACAGTGGAAAGAACATTGGCTCTGTAATTAGGGGATCTGGGTTCAAATCTCACCTCTTATGCTTGTGATAATGGGCAAATACACTTAATTTTCCTGGGCTTCAGTTTCCTTACATTTAAAATGAGGGGACTGGATTGAACAGCTGCTGGGACCTCTCCCAGATTTATGATCCTGCTTTCCTGTGTAGCTAAATCATTGAAGAAAATAAGATGTGAATCTTAATTTTGGGTAATCTTTCTGTAGATGCCAACTCTTCTATGTTAGTAGTGAAGACAATGGTTATGAATCACTACAGATGCCCCAGTGTCACCCCTTTCCCCACCCCCTAATCAGCATTTGGTGGAAGACTTTCTTTGACAGGACTACTGAGTGGCACAGTGGGTAGAGTGCTGGCCCTGGAGTCAGGAGGACTCATCTTCATGAGTTCAAATCTGGTCTCAGACACTTACTCTGTGACCCAGGGCAAGTCACTTAACCCTGTTTGCCTCAGTTCCTTATCTGTAAAATGAGCCGGAGAAGGAAATGGCAAACCACTCCAGCATCTTTGCCAAGAAAACCACAAATGGGGTCAGGAAGAGTTGGACATGACTGAACAACAACTTTCTTTGACAAGCCTCCCCAAACATGGCTGGATGGTCAATTTAATTGAACAAACATTTATTAAAAGCTGATCCTATGTAAGGGGCTCATCATCAGATAGCAGATGTACAGCCTCAGTCAGAGACTTTCCAGCTTAGCCAGAGGTTGCCAGATTTTGTTCTCTCCTCTTGTAACCTTCAAGAACCCCTGGTTACCTCTTCACTGTGATGAGTCACTGGAGAAGGACTTAAGGGGAAGAAAAAAGGCTAATACTACTAGTAAGAATTCAGCAACTAAATGTGCCCATGGTGATCTTTGTGATCCAGAAGTTTGTTTACTGATGTTTTGCTTTTCTATTTTTAAGTTCAAATGAGAGTGCATATGAAGGCCAAGGGAAGAATGATCTCTTTAGGCATTATCTCAAGCAGAACTTGAGTCATCTGGATGTCATGGTCTTTCACATTCAATATTTTGTCTGGATAGATACAATGTAGTGACTGTAACCTTTTCTTGCAATTAATTGTACATCATAAAGGTTTTTTGACCTTTAATATGTACCAGGCCATGTGCTTTCCCCTTTTCTCCCAGAGCCTGTCAAGTTTCGATGAGGGGAAAGAGACATGGAATTTGCCCTCAGTTCAAGTTTTATAAACAAATTTTATTAGATGGAGGGAGGTCCTAGAGCACTGAAACATTGCTGCTAAGAAAACTTCCATATTGCAGGACAGGGATAGCTCAGAAGAAGCTTACCTGGAGTATGGCAGCCAGTTATTGAGGAGAGGTGGGAAGAAAGTACACTAACTGATGGCTCCCCATTTTAATCAATTATTCTTGCTTACTGGTGCTAATCTCATTTTTTTCCTTCTCTGCTAAAGGACCCCAAATTTTGTCAAAGTCCTTTAAATTTTAGCAGGACAAAAACCTAGATTCTAGTTAGGTTCGGGGAAGTATTATCAATATAGAGCCTGCATTTCCTAGATGAATAGTTTGGTAGGGATAGATAACAATTTCATTAATTCATTTATACATTCCTTCATTCCTAGAAGGAGCCATAGGTATGTTAGTGATAGAATTCTTCTCAATTTATTCTCTCTTCTTAGTCATATTTGCCTTCTTTCCCTGAGTTCAAAGAAGGCCTTGACTTGCATAAATGTGTGGAGGATAGCCAAGAACCATATTGACCTATATTGAAATAATATTAAATGTATTTAAATATTCCATTACTTTCCTACCTGTTCCCAAATCTCAGCATTTTTTATGAAACTCTCTTTGATTAACCAAAAGGAAGGCGAAAACTTCCTCTATCCCAAATTTATTCTTTTGGTGTAATGTGTTTGTTGTGTGGATTGCACGAGTTTCTCTAAACATAGTCACACTATGGTCTTGGGTTGTTTATAGAGGGCAGGAACTATACTAGAATGATTTTCTCTGTGCTTAGTGCAAAGGTAGTTCAGATAGGTCCTTCACAAATACTTTATAATGATAATGAAGGCTATTCTTGTGGAAGCAAGGTAGAAAATATATTATTGAAAAACAGGGCAATCTATCTTGAAAAAAATGATGATATTTCATTATTCTTAGAAAAGGTACTACTGAAACACCACTAGCAGGAGAAGAGTTTGAGCCAAAGGCTCTTGGTCCTCATTCAACTTATGATTCATTTGTTCTCTGCAAGAGCAGCCAATGCTTCTCTTCTTTCTTCTATCCCAAAATCATTTGCTGATACTTAAAAAAAAGAAAAAAACAGTGCTGAAAATTTGGAAATAATTTAATTTAAATTATTTTAGGAGGAAGGTGGAATAAGAGAATAAAATAATTAACTATGCTTGTATGCATAGTATGTGAATGAAAAGAGTGCTAGTTTTAACCATAACTATTAGTATGATCAGCAAGCTAAGGCAATTAACTGTGAGGCAGGAAGACAGCAGCTACTACATAGTCCTAATGGGAGTGGCAGCATCTTTTCCATTTTGAGGCTCCCTGAAGGTGGCATGTAAAAGTGGGGAGATTCAGCGGGGAGATCTGTTTGTCTTAGACTGGCCTGTTATACTTCAATTGACTTATGCAATGCCTTAGAGGGAGGATGCATGAGAGGGACAGATGGGATTTCTTCATAATGGATCAGTGTAGGTCCAGGGGTCAGGTGTTCCTGGGTGGCTTTCCCTATGTGTCTGAACTTTGTTATCTTTTCTTGTGTGTGTCTTTGGGGAAAACATGTATGTCCAGATGTTCTTTAAACTGCCTGAGATCTGAAGCACAGAAAACACTGCAGGGTTTTAGTGATATTGTCTCTGTTTTAAAAGGACAACAGTAGTTTGACACATCTTCTGAACCCTGAGGAGGTCATGGGACTCTGCCAATATCCTGCTTCCCTCTTCCTCCCATTATAAGATTACTAAAAGAAAATTGACTTACTATGGAGAAAAGACTGGTGAGGGTAGTGGGAGGAAAGAGCTAGACTGATGTTTTATTCCATTTTGTATGCAGTGCCTAAAAGAACATTGATATCCATTTCCCTTTTTGCTATGGATGGAGAATCCAAAAAGAAACTCCCTTCCTCCTGGTCACACTCTTCAAGGTGTCTCTTATGGCAAACCGTAACTGTGTGCTTTGCTGTGTGCTAATCATGAAAACACTTTTCTTAATTTTGAGAAAAAAATACAGGCAAGTTATCAAAGGGTGTGCTACTCAGAGTCATAAGATAGGAGAATTATACAAAAAGGGTAAAAACCCAATGTAATTGGAATTAAAAAGCTGGGTTTGACTTCTGGCATCTTTACTACTAGCTGTGTGACTATGACAAACCACTTGAGGTTTCTAAGGATCTGTTTCCTCTCTCTAAGTTACAGAGAAGATGCCAGCCCTGAATTAGTCAAGGTAGATTCTTTATCTGGCAGCTCCCTATACCAAGGAAACCAAAGGTCCATATCCTAATAACAATATCTAGCATTAATACTTTGGCTTAGGGTTTGTTTCCTCATTTGATCTCAATAATGCTGTGAAATAGTACTAAGAGTATTCTTATTCTACAGATATTGAAATTGAGGCTGAGAAATTAAGTGACTTGACTATGGTTACAGAACTGATAAGTATCAGAAGTGGAACATGAACCAAAGTCTACCTGACTCCAAGTCCCACAATCCCTTCCTCTCCTCATCCCAGGTATGACCACATTTTTTCCCCCAGCAGCCAACCCATAAATAGAAGAATTCTGGGTTCTTGGTAAATGAATTGACTCTCTCTATGGGGTTCATAGTAATCCACTGCATCATATATAACCAAATCACTAAGTTATTATAACATCTGGGATAATTGGACTCCAAAGTGGCTAGACGCTGTGGCTGTGGACACAGCCCACATCACCTAATATTGAATGTGTTTTACTTCTAGGTTGGTGTGTAGCTGTTTTGTTCAAGAGCCTCTATGTTTACTTTTCTCATTTGTTCAAGCTGAACATTCTTGGGCTGCCTCAACTTTAACAATTACAGCTGCTGTGTCTGGCCCCTCTGTTCTGTTCAGAGATGACCTCTAGTTGTGGATGGAGTGGGGAGAGTGGCCACAGCTCTTTTCATTGCTCAAACTGACTGAAAGATGAAGTAATGACATTGAGCAGAAAATTTAGAAATGTGCCAAACTCTATGAAACTGCTGACAGTTTGGAAATTATCTTAGGCAACTTGGACTAAGGAGAGAGCTTGGAACATCCTCAACAAGATGCAGAAATGGGATCCATACATGGAAGTGTTTCAGGGTGGAAAAATCTATTAAGAACAAAATCTATTGTGAAAGGCATTACCTATCTCCCCCTGTAATTCTTTTAGACATAGAGAATGTCCCTGATCATACCTATTTTGTTGGGAAAGTTTTGATTCTGGAATTTTCTGACTCGCTATTTAATATAAGGATATTTTCATGGTTAGACAGTTACTCAGTGGCACCAGAATAGGAAAACTATTTTTTCCTCAAAAGACACAGTATTGAAGTCCGAGTAAAAGTGTTTGGATTGCAGTAGCAATAGAATTGAAATAGGACAGAAAATTTGCATAGAATCTTCTTTGTCTTTATAATATGCTTGTATTCAGCATTCATTATACGGATCAAAGTCAAGCTAAAATAGTCTTAGGCAACAAAGGAAACAACAAGCACAAATTGACAGCAAGTTTTGATCTTCTTTTCTCTTCTCAATCTAATCTAGGTCAATCAATTCAACAAAATTTATTAGGTTCTGTCTATGTACTTGGCAACATAGTAAGCCTTAATAAATGCTTGTTAATTGGGGGTGGCTAGGTGGTGCAGTGAATAGAGCACTGGTCCTAGAGTCAGGAGGACCTGAATTCAAATCTGACCTCAGACACGTAACACTTACTAGCTGCTGTATGACCTTGGGCAAGTCACTTAACACCAATTACCCAGCCTTCCCCCCTCCAAAAAGCAATAAAACAAAAAATAAATAAATGCTTGGTGACTAACTGAATATGTGCTAGGCACTGTGCACAGTGCTAGGTGGCATAGTGTATTGGGCCTGGAGTCAGGAAGACATGAGTTCAAATTAGACATTTACCAGATATGTGACCCTGGACAAGTCACTTGACCCTGTTTGCCTCAGTTCCTTCTCTACAAAATAAGCTGGAGAAGGGAATGGCAAACCACTCCACTATCTTTGCCAAGAAAGCTCCAAGAGGGGTCATGAAGTGACAGGCCTGAACAACTACAACACTGTGCACACTGCTGAGAATACAGAATCAAAAACAATAATCTTGGAGAGCTTATGTTTGTTGTTGTTGTTCAGTCCACTCTTCCAGGACCCTGTTATGTTTTACTATTTATGTATCTACTCTTCTACCTAAATTTTGTAGAAGGGCACTTAACCCAACTGTCAGCGTTCAAAATGTGATTGGTAGAATTTAGGCTAGAATAATAGGATTATAAAGCAAAATAATTTCCATCAAATGTGATTTCCATTTACATGTCATAGTCTATTTAGTTTTCCCCTTCCTATACTCAAAAGTTGAAGAAACACACCCACTGGACACATGGTGGTGCTGGAAAGAAACCCTTCTCCACCCATCTTCAGCTTTATTTATTCAAATCAAACATGTAAATTTGAATGGTAAATTACTTTGCTGGCATCTGCAATCTTGATGACATCAAATCTGACATTTTTCAGTGCTGATATAACCAGCATGTTTTAGTGGAATGATTAGAGAGGCTGTAATCAAACATTTGAGAGTGTGTCCTATAATGTTCTTTGCCGTGACTTACAGTGGAGCATACCTGGGTATTCTAGTAAATGTTTACAACCAACTCTCTGAAAAAAAAATGTACACACAACATAGTTTAAGTTTAATTTGCATTATTAACAATGTATCCATCATTTTCTTAAGTCTAGACAATTAATGAAACAAATCAAACCTGTTTTTCAACAACTGTTGATTTCTGAAGGGGAACACTAAAATTTAAAAGATCAGCTCTCATGAGTTGATATAAGCCAGCACCATTGGCTATATCCTTAATGGTGCCATATGAGGCAAAGAATAAGGACCATCACCTTTACATTTGGGGCATGGAGCAGGTATTTCCCTCTCTTTTATTAACTCAAGGAAGATTTCTCTTAATGGCGTTTTCCCTAATTTTATTTTCTAAATCTTGTTTTAGAGAAACAGATTTTCTGAAAATAAAAATGAAACAGAAGACACATTCTTAGGAAAATTACTGAAATAGGAAAAAGTGACAATATGAGATGACATAACTTATATCTTGACAATTTTCCAAATTCATGCCTTTTTGCTGGCAATTCTCCATGCTTGGAATAATCTCTTTTCTTGCCTTGGATTCTCAGTCTTCAAGTTTCCCTGGCTTGCTCCAAGTCTTAGCTAAAACTCCATTTTCTGGAATGTCATTCCCAGTCCTCCTCAATGTTAATGACCTTCCTCTGAGATCATCTCCAATTGACTCTCTATGTATCTTGTGTGTACATAGTTATTTGCATGTTGTTCTCTCTTCCCCTCCCTCCCCCATTAGAATATGAGCTCCTTGAGGGCAAAGTTTATTTTTGCTTTTCTTTAGTTCTAGCACTTAGCATAATGCTTGGCACACAGTAGGCATTTAATAAATGCTTGTTGACTTGCATCATAGAATAGTAGATAAGAAGCTGGCCTTGCAGTTAACAACCTGAGTTCAAGTGTCTTCCTCTCCCCCCCGCCCCCCATACTGACTGTGTAACTCTGGCCACTCACTTAACTTCTCAGGGATTGTAAAGCCAAGTATGAGCAGCTCTCTAGAGGACTGCTGCTGTGAACAGCTATAAGGTTCTGATCCCATAGGATAGTGAACTCTCTATTCAGTAATAAACTAAGACAAAACATTCACAGAAACCAAAGTACAGCATTCACAATGTTACAGCACAACAACTTATCACTAAAGTGGCCACATAGTTTTCACCAAAGTGGCTACATAGTTTATTTTTATGTTTTATTTTTTTTGTGGCCACAGTTTTAAACAAAAGGTATCATTCAGTAAGCCCTTAACTCAATCATCTTTAAGGAGTAAGCCTCCTTAAGAGAAACAAAGTACAAAGGTCAAAGTTTTCCAACCCTAGGTCACATTGTCTTAATCTCTCAATAAAAAGTTGTCTTTTTTCTTGATTGGAGACTAGTTTCCAATCATCCTTAACTCAATCATCCTTAAGAGGTACAAGGTACAGAGTACAAAGTTCTCCCACCTCTAGGCCACAGTAAATCATGATCTTCTCTGTCAGCATCAAGTACCCAAAGAAAGGTCTTTTCATCTTGACTTGAGGTTGGCTGCCAACTTCCATGGTTCCTCTTCCATGGGTCCAGCTCCTGCCTGAATTTGTCCAGTTGCCAGCTGGATGCACTGGTAGGCAGCTCTCAGCTCCTCGTCCAGCTCTTCATCCAGCTCCTTATCCAGCTCCTTGTCCAGTTTCATAATGAAGCTCACAGTGTCCAGTCCACCTCAAGTCCTTCACAGTTTCTATTTCTGGGAAGACAAAGCTTAACAGAGTCAATACAACATTCATTCACATTGCTGGCACCATCATCAACTCACTATCATGCGTATGAAATCAACACAGACCCACAAACAAGGTCCAAAAGGTCAATACGAATCATTGGTTAAGTCCCAGGACCTCAGAAACCCTCCTCCAGGACTTCTGTAAACAGACAAGAGGAAAATCTCTTTCAGGGCTTTTAGTAAGTTCCCAGGGCTTCTGTACAAAGTATCACAAACGCAACAGAACAGACAAAGTGCTTGGGTTCCACAACAGTTCCCCTTCTCAGTTCTGCTTTCTCTCAGCTTGTATTCAGCTTTTTATCTGGTCATTAGCTCCTCCCTTTTCCACCCCTTTCTGTTGCATCAGCAAGTTCTTCCCACTGTGGGTTTCACAAGTTCTGTCTCTTAACAAAGACTTGATATAATCATGGGCAAGGCTCAACTGAAACAATGTGCTAAGTACTTGTTTGCTTGCCATTACAGGGCTCTAGACAAGTCTCTATGATGCTAAGTTATGGAGAAGGTGCTGACCTGCATTGGTGGAGACAATTTCCTTTACTCCCTAACCCTATCAGTGAAAATAATGGCATTCTGGGAAGGTGGTGGAGTAGGTCAGAAATTTCCAGGTTCTCCAGATTTCTTCCACAAAGAGACAGAAAATCACCATGAAATGAATGTAGAGCAGCAAAAGCAGAGGGGGTAAAGCAATTGTCTTCCTAAGATAACTTGGGAGAACCTCAGAAACAGCATGACCTCCAGGGCTGAGGTTTGGCCTAAGTGAAGTGTAGATACCTCCAGACCAACTCTATTGAATTAACAAACAACAGACCCTGGAGCAGCTCTGTCAGGAGGCAGACTAAGTGCCAAGAAATTTCACTTCACAAACTTATAGCTTCAGGAACTTTCATCTCACAAACTTTCATCTAAGGAATAGCAGAAGATCAAGTGGGGAAAGTTTGAAGGACTGCCCCATTGTTTCTGGAAGCCAGGCCTAAAGGTACTGACCAGACTGATCCTGGACTGTGGCTATGGGTGAGGAAGAAAGAGTATATGCCTGGTGGGTACAGTACAGCAGGGAGTAAGAACAATTTTGAGATAGCATGACTGGGGACCCTAACTGTAGCTTAGGGGAAGAGAAGAGTCCCTGAGGCTGAGCCCTTGTACATAATGCAGCAAATAATAGTAAGAAGGACCTAAGGCCTAGGAGAACATTACCTACAAATCAGGATTAAAACTTGATTATAAAAATAAACTGCTAAAAATAAAACAAAATAAAAATGAGTAAGTGAAGGAAAAAGAACCTGACAATGGATAGCTACTTTTATAAAAAAAGATCTTGGTACATATTTGGAGGAAGATAGTGAGGTAAAAAAAAAGTCACTCCTACACCAAAGAATAATGTCAAATGGTCATAAGCCTAGAAAGAATTCTTGGGAGAATTTAAAAATAAAGTAAGAGATCAAGGAAAAATTAGGGAAAAAAAATAAAAGCAATCCAAGAAAAGCATGAAAAGAAAGCAAATCAATTAGAAAAAGAGGTCCAAAATCTTAAGGAAAAAAGTAACTCCCTGAAAACTAAAATTAGGCAAGAGGAATCAAATGACATTATAAGATGCCAAGAAATAATAAAATTGGAAAAAGCAGAAGAGAATCTGAAACATCTCATGAGAAAAACAACTGTTCTGGAGAAGAGATCAAGGAGAGAAAACATAAGAATTGTCAGACTAGAGGCGGCTAGGTGGTGCAGTCAATAGAGCACCACCTTGGAGTCAGAAGGACCTGAGTTCAAATCCAGCCTCAGACACTCTACCCAAAAACTAGCCGTGTGACCTTGGGCAAGTCACTTAACCCCAATTGCCCTCTAAAAAATTAAAAAATTTAAAAAAACCAAGCAAACAAGAATTGTCAAACTATCTGAAAGGGAAATTGCCACACATCCAGGGTATGTGAAGAGTAATGCAGAAATAGAAAAATAATCTACTGTTCACAACCTGAAAGAGATCCCAGGAGAAAAACTTACAGGAGTGTCATAGCCAAGTTTCAAAACTCCCAGGTTAGGGAAAAAATATTGTAAGCAAAGAGAAAAAAAATTTAAATACTACAGAAATATCATCAGGATTTCACAAGACCTAGCAGCTACTACTCTAAAAGACCATAGGTCTTGGAACATTATATTTCAAAGAGCAAAAGAGCTGGGGTTTTATCCAAGAATAACTTACCTAGCAAAGCTGAGTATAATCCTGAATTTTAAAAAAAATGGACATTTAATTAACTGAAAGACTTTCAGGTATTTCTAACAAAAGGACCAGAAGTCATCAGAAAATTTGATGTAAAAGATCCAGAAGAAATATAAGGAAAACATTAAAGACCAATTATAAGGCATTCACTAAAGTAAAAATGCTTGCACATACACATATAATATACATACACACATGCATATATATACATACAAGCATATATATGAAAGTGAATATATGTATGCCTATATATATACATACACATATATCTATATGAAAATGTTATCAATATTCTTGAAACTGTTATTATTACCATGGTAGTTTGAAATAAAACTTGGGGCTGAGTTGTGTATGATAGGTTGATTCTAAAAAACAAAATCGTGTAGGAAAAGACAAACGAACAATTATGTTATATTATTATATCTTATATAGTATGTTATATAATTACATACAAATTATATTAATGTTATCATTTATCATATCATATTATAAAAAAGGGAATGAAAGGGAGAACTAATACAGAGGAAGCAGGTTGGGGTGGAGGGCTGGTAATGTTGGAAACTTCTCTGGATTGAAGAAAAAACAATGTATACATCTGGAAAGGTATTCAAGTTTTCTGAACATGTAGAGAGGTGAGAAAACCAGAGGACAGGATAGGGGAGGAACTTTTAAAAGGGTGTGTGGGATTTGGGAGGGTGAGGGAGAGGATGGAAGACATTTTGGAGGAGTATATATTGAGAATGGAAGTGTGGGAACTCTTGGAGTGTCAGGTAAAGTGGGAGAGTCGTAGAGTAGGGGGGAGAAGATAAGGTGTATCAGCAAGCACCCTAGCACACCTAGGGCAGTTGCTAGCACAGGTTCTTAGATCTGCTTTTCTAAAGGAAAGCCACTCAAAATGGATTAACAATCTTTCTTTAATAAAACAAACATATCATTTACCTAGTTCAGGGAAAAAAGCACCCTGAACTCCAGAGAATACAAATACAAGTTACAAGCACAAGTTACAGACACAAATTATAAGCAGACCAAGAAACAGATCAGCAGATGGACTTCCAACCATCTGACCATCACATCCACTACCTATTCAAGTTACCAGAGAGGGAAGCATCAACATCTGGGTTTTTCAAAGCTAGGGGGCTCAACGGTTTCCCGGAGTCTCTTCTGGTCTCAGGGTGTATATATAGCCTTCTCCTGGGTCAGAGAATGTCACAGCCCTCTTGACCCACTGTCCAATTACGAAGTAACAAGGTGTGGCCATTCCCAAAAAACAAGCCTCCCACCACAAGCTCCATGTGATCACACTCAGCCTACTAGGGGGCAGAATATACTTTCAAATCAGGGAACATTCTCAGAGCCACTTAAGCCTATCAAAGGGTCTTGGGGCAGGAAAATCTTCAGATTCTCATAACATAAAGTAACAGGGACAGGGTAAAAAGAGAGACTGAGAAAAACAATAGTGGATAACAATGAGAT
>JAQQSW010008550.1:0-13442 GCA_028646575.1 Pseudocheirus occidentalis
GTTTTGGGACTCAGTGTTATGGTTTCTGAATAAAGACCTTGGTTCTGCCTTCCATGTGGAGAGTTTGCTACATTTTGTGATTCAAAACTATACCAGCATATTCATAACCATCCTAGGTGTTGTGAATATCTCATTATTGATACACCTTGGAACCCCAGCACACAGTAGACACTTAGTTGGCTGTTGAATCAAGCAGAATTATGGCAAGCCTAGGCTTGGAAAGGTTTGAAAAATAGGTCCCTTCCCTAAAAAAAAGCATCACCTAGACAAGTGGGCATTCCAGTTTCTAAATATCACTTGAAGCAAAAGTTAAGGAGGGATAGAAATGGTTAGAGACTAAGGAGGAAAAGAAAGATGAGACACTCTTTTAGAAAATAAATTAATCCTGGTTCTAGATTTGGCAGTTTCAACCCTTCCACTACCCACTTCCCCCTCTCCCCAACCCCCAATATGGTGGAGGCACAATCTGGACCCTGTCTCTGCCCTATCTGCTGCCCCCAGCCCTGATGTGTTCTCACTAGCAGAGGCAGGCTATCTGGATCCTGACAACAGCACCACATTTCTCTTTGAGGGACCTCAACTTGGCAGTACTATCTTCATGAATGAATGAAGTCAAGTACAAACTCAGTGTTTGGATTAAGAGAAAAAGCCCCTGGGATCACCAAACAAAATTTGCACCCCCTGCCTAAGACCCATCCACACTTCCCTGCGTCCCCAAGACCATTGTATGGTCTCAAAGGGATGAAGTCAACTCCTTCTTAGAAATCAAACTCCCAAGTTCCTATCCCTAGGTCAGAAGACTCAATGAGAGATGCTTTGGCCCAGGGCAAGTAGCTGTTAGCTGTCTCTGGGGCCCTCTCAGAGTTACTGCCAGAAGAAATGCCCATTGGCTGAAACTTAAAGACAGGTACTTGGGCAAGGAGAAGAATGCAGATAATTAAATTAGTCTTTTCTTTGATCTTGGAGCTGGTAGCTAGCAATAGGCTAGAAAAAAGAGGTCTGTATTTTTAAGGAGATTGTCACTCAGGACACACTACAAAACTTACAAGGGCCTCTGAGTCATTAAGAGAAAAATATCCACTAAAAATAATCCCAACTGTCTTATCTCTCTCTACAACTGGGACTCTTTCTCACCTCTGATGAAGCCAAACAGCCCCCTATACACACACACACACACACACACACACACACACACACACACACACACACACACACACTTTTTTGGTACCTCCTGCAGTGCATGGAAGAGCAAAGATGAGCTTTAGCAAGATATCTCCTCCTCCACCTCCAACCCTCCTCCAAGCTGGGCAGAAGGATCAAGACATTAAGTAGTGCCACAGGAAAAAAAAATATCTGAAAATGAAGGATGAGGGAAGAGAAAAACAACCACAGCATTACCTTTGTTTTCTTTCACAACATTACTATTCTGGAAATGTTTTCCACGACTACACATGTATACCCTATATCAAATTTCTTGCCTTCTCAATGGGGTGGGGGGGGGGGAAGAGGAACGAGGAAGGAAGAGAATTCGCAACTCAAAGTTTTAAAAATGAATGCTAAAAATTAGTTTTACATGTAACTGGCGAAAAATAAAATACCAAATAAATTGGGGAAAAGAAGGAAAATAAATGGTAAAGATAACAAAAGAAATTAACATGTTAAAGGGATTGTGGGAAGAAGGGTACACCAATAGCTTTGGTGATGCTGTGAATGGCTATATCTGTTGTGGATAGCAGTTTAGAATTGTACAAAGAAAGTGACTAAAATGTCCATACCATTTGGTTCAGAGATTCCATTACTGGCTTATACCTCAAGGAGGCCATTCATAAGAAGAAAAGTTGAAATATATAGCAAAATATTTACAGCTTAAGTTTTAGGGATAGCAAAGAATTAGAAACCAAGGAGATGCCCATTAATTGGGGAATGACCAAATAAATCATGCCGCTGAGTATAACAGAATGCTGTGTGGAATAAGGGGCTGGAGCAGAGTCTATCATGCTTCAGATGAAGTAATAAAAGCAGGGGTAACAATCCTGATTTCAGAAAAAGCAAAAGCAAAAAAAAAAAGTAAATAGACCTAATTAAGAGAGATGATCATGGAAACTACATCTTGAAAAAAGGCGCCAGAGACAATGAAATAATATCTATATTAAAAATATATGCACCAAAGGAATAGCATCCAAATTCATAAAAGAAAAAGTTAAATTAATTACATGCAGAAAGAGATAGTAAAACTATACTAGTGGGGGGGGGGCTGAATTTCCACCTCAGAATGAGATAAATGTGACCATAAAATAAAGAAGATAGAAGTTAAAGAGATGAATAGGATTTTAGAAAAGATAGATAAGATAGAACTCTGGATAAAACTGAATGGAAATAGAAATGAGAATCCTTTTTTTTTCACAGCTGCACATGAAAGCTTACCAAAAACTGTCCACGTATAAGCATAAAAATCTCACAAACAAATGCAGAAAAGCAGAAATATTAAATGTACCAGACCAAAATACAGTCTAAATCAGTGGTTCTCAACCTATGGGCCACGATCCCTTTGGGGGTCGAACAACCCTTTCACAGGAGTCGCCTAAGGCCATCAGAAAACACATATTTCTAATGGTCTTAGGACCCAAGACAGGACTCCTCTATAATCTCCAGGTGGGTCCACCCAAATGCAGATATGCCCACATATGAGTATTAAAGGGTTGTGGCATTAGGAAAGTTGAGAACCACTGGTCTAAACTATATTCAATAAAGGACCTTGGAAGCATAGATTAAAAATGAACTGGAAACTAAATAATCTTATCCTAAAGAATGAGTAGATCAAAGAACAAATCATAGTAACAATAAATAATTTCATTAAAAATAATGGCACAACCTTTCCTTGGCTCACTGCAGCTATACCTCATGATCCCAAGAAACACCTGAAGCATGTGGTCACCGTTCAAGCACTAGAGACAAGCAAATTGACATGTTTTATCCAAGACCATTCACAGTTTCCTAACAAGCCTCCCACTTATATTCTGCAAATATTCAAGTATCCCCTGATAGGTAATGAGGTTAAGGAGGTCTGCATGCAGTGGTTTGTCAAGATTTATGGCAATGCCCACACAGGTATGACTTACCCCGTTGGCTTCAAGGAAATCATCAGCACTGAGAAGACTGGCAAGCATTTCCGTCTGGTCTGTGACACCAAGGGCTGCTTTAGTTTTCATTGTGTCACACCTGAGGAGGCATACAAATTACGCAAAGTGAAAAAAGACCTTTTTGGTCACCAAAGTCATTCCCCATCTGGTAACCCATGATCACAAATCATGCGCTATGCAGATTCACTCATTAAAAGGAATAATACCATTCATTATTAATCTGGAGTCTGGCAAGATCACAAATTTCATCAATACTGATCCTGGTAATCTGTGTATGGTGACTAGTGGAGCTAAACTGGGTCAAATCAGTGTGATCACCAAGTGGAAGAGACATCTAGGCTCTTCTTTGATATCTACTTACTAAATCAGGATTTCATATTGCTTACCTTCTTCTGAGGGACTGGAGGGAGTTTGGAACTCAAAATCAAAGTGAATCTTTAAAATTTTTCATTCAAGCAAAAAAGTGAATTCTCCCATACGTTTAAACAATTAATTTCAATACTGCATAAGGCATTTTTTAAAAAGAGGTATAAAAATGGGATCCTATGAAATCCCTTCTCTGACAAAATATGGTCTTGGTAAAAAAAAAATACAGTCAAAAAATTATAGTCCAATTTCAATAATGATTATTGATAAAGCTTTAAATAAAATATTAGCAAACAGACTATAGTAATATACTAGGATTAGGCTGCATTTATTCCAGGAATGAAATTCTAGTTCAATATTAGGAAAACTATAAACATAATTGACTGCATTTCTAACAAAATTGACAAAACTGTATGATTATTTCGATGGATGCAAAAAGCTTTTGATAAAATACCAATTCCCGTTTAAAAAGAAAACAAAAATCATAGGAACAATTGGAGAATTCCTTAAAATGATAAGAAGAATCTGCCTAAAATTAAGGCCAAGCAATATCTCTAATGGCAATTAACCAGATGCCCTTCCAGTATAATAAGGGGTGAAACAAGGATGTGCATTATTGCCATTGGTTTTTGATATATTGCTAGAAATTCAAGGCAGAAAAAAAAGATAATAAAAACATTTTGAAGAAATAAGCATTGGTAAAGAAGAAACCAAGCTATCACTTTATATGAATGAAATGGTGGTCTACTTAAGAAATCAACCAAAAAAACTATTAAAAACAATAAACAACTTCAGTAGAGTAGCATACTATAAAATAAACCCAGACAAATTATTCAGCATTTGTAAATATTACCAATAATCCATCAGGCAAGCTGGCTCTCTGAGGAAGGTACATCAATTTTTCACCATTCTTTTCAACTGTTCTATCCAAGAGGTTGACAGTATTCTTGGGGATTACACAATTCTTAAAACAAAAAGAGACACAGGGAACAATAGATGTATTCACTTCATCTAATATCTACCAAGGTGCCACCCGTCCACTAGGTACAAATTTGATGCTGCAATGAGTATAGCATCATGGGATGAATTTATGGTGTGGAATCTCCTAGGGATTCTAAGGTAGAAATAAGTGTCCTCCATCATTACAGAAATCTTGAAATTTTTAATCCTGGAACTAAATGGGCAGTACCTTTTTTTTGCTATCAATAATTACATACATTTTCCCCAATAAAATACAGCCCTGTCCATGTGATAATATTCACATTTTGTAGCATTTTAAAAAGAGAGTCTGACGTGTTGTCCACTATGCCCAAGAGCACACCGTATCAGCTATGAAGAAATTAGAGAAGCAAGGGAAAAAATGACCTTTCACATCTACAGATAAGGGAAGAAGTTGTGAGCAAATGTTATACAGATGATCATAGAAAAAAAATTAACAATTTTAACTTTATAAAATTGAAAAAGCTTTTGCAAAAATCTAATGCCATTAAAATTAAAAGGGAAACTAGTTCATGGGGGGGGATTTGCAACAAATCTCCCTATTAAAGGTTTTATATAATATACATGTATTGTGGGGATATATACAAAATTAATTCAAATTTATCAGGTTAAGAGCTATTCACCAATAGATAAATGTCCAAAAGGCTAGGAAGAGGTAGGCTTGAAAGGAAGAAATTCCAGCACTCAAAAACCATATGATAAAATGCTCCAAGTTACTAATAGAGAAATGCAAATTAAGGCAATTTTGGCTTTCTTCCCTCCAATCAAAATTATTGGCAAGGATGAAAAATTACACACACACAGACACACACACACACACACACCAGCTTTTATGTGCATGTCTTTGTCCACTAAATTATAAATTCCTTGACACAGGGGCTGTTTTTCTTTTTGGTATTTGTATACCCCAATGCTTATCACAGTGTCTGGCACATAGTAGGTGATTAATAAATGTTTTGATTATTAATGAACAAAACAACAAATGTGGCAGAGGCTGCAGGAAAACAGGCACCCAGAAATCATTGCTAAGAGAGATACAAATGGGTCCAGACACACTGGGAAGCAAGTGATAATTGTGCCTCCCAAGTTACTAAATTGTGTCCCATCTGTACCACCACTGGGCTTAGACCACTTTGGGAGCAAAGGAAAAGGAAAATACATACAAAATTTAGATAGAAGTGCTGCTTGAAGTAGTCCCAAACTGAAAACTAAAGGCGTGGCCACCTATGGTGAAATTACTAAATTGTGATCTTTGAATGTAATGGCAGCATAATATTTTATTGTGCCATAAGAAATGGAAAGTTTCAGAGGAAACTGGGGAGAACTCTTAAGATCTGATACAGACTGAAGTGAGTGGGATCAGAACAACTTACACAATGACAACATAAGAGAGAAAAAAAATTTAAAAGCTTTTAGAGCCCTAATTAGTGCAGTCCTATAGGTGAATCATGCTCCCCACCCCCTGCCACAGAGCTGATGGCCTGAAAATCCAGAATGACACCTGCCTATTTGGACATGGTCAGTATGAGAATTGGTATGCCTAGAACATACATATTTATTGTGAGGGTATGGTTATTGTCATTGTTGGGGGGGGGGAACCACTGGGAGGAAGAAATAATAAATGCTTGCAAAAATAAGTTTAAAAAACCTTTTAAAATAAAAGAATTGCTCTTCCTGGTCCAATTAAATTGGTTAGATGTCATATACAGGAACCATCATTTTGTGCATTTTTTAACATATCTTAAATACCCATTTTAAGGGGAGTTGTCCATACCTGCTGCCTTACAGAGCTCTAGTAGCTCTGCCTCCATTTCAGTGAGCCGAAAAGAGGTGGGGTTTGCCATTGGGAAGACGTCAGAATTCTGATCAGAGCAATGACCAATAGAAATCCTAGAAGATTGATGGTGATGCACTAACAGGTAACGGAATCTAGATGGAGAATAAGATGAATTTTCAGACAGCCGAAATGTGAAGTGGGGGCGGGGGGGGGAGGGAGTATTTTGCTTGACAGTTTTGTTACAAAGACTATCTTTTTTTTTCTTTTTCTTTCTTTTTTCTTTTAATGAGATGTGATATAGGAGGTAAAAAAGGTAGAGATGGGGGGGGGAAGGAAAAAACAAACCAAACTAAAAAAACACAGTCATTAAAGCATCTTAAAAATATAGATATAGAGATAGATAGATAGATAAATAGATAGGTAGATAGATAGATAGATAGATAGATAGATAGACAGACAGATAGATAAGATATAGATATAGGTATACCAAGGAGCACAGAAGGAAAGCCAGAAAGAAGTAATGGCAGCTTTGAAAAAAGACATTACATTTATTACATATTTTTTTAAACTGATGCTATAGATGACATACCAACAGGTGCATGGGCAATCCCTCTTTTCTGTCATATGATGTGCATGGGAATGTTTATTTGATCGGCGTTGGTTGAGTCTAGAATAATAATGAATGAATCAAAATTAAATGCAAAGGTACAAAAAAGATACAAAAATAAGAGGTATTTGGTAGATTGACTCTTCTTTGCCCACCACCACCCACCAATCCCACCTTTATGACGGCGTTCCACAAAGGGTTTGGGGGGGGGGGGATGTGGAGGGGCCTTGGGGAGGGAGCCGCCAGAAGAAGGGGGAATAACCCGAGGTTCTCAAGGACTTCCATCCCTCCCCCCCACCCCCAACTGACCGACACATCTTGGCACATCCACCTGCGGATTCACCCATGGGTGAAGTCCAAAAGACCCTGGACGAAGGTCTGGAGGGAGAGCACACCTACATCCCTCTGAAGAGGTGGTAAAAAGAATGTCTCGTGGGCCCTTACTTACCTCACATACCGTGCGAAATCAAGCAGGCCAGGGTTTGGGAAGGCAGAGGGGCAGACACAGCTGGTGCTGTCCGCAGTCCCTTTTCCCAGAATGCGCAACACCAGCCCAGGTGAAAACCGCAGAAAGGAGGAGACGTATGACATCATCTTTGGAGGCGGGGCTTGATTCAGCCAATGAAACGCAGGTCGTGAGACAGCGAAAAGCCACCTTCGCATGAGAAATCAGACAGACAGGCACTAAATCAACATTTGTTGAGCCCCTGCTATGTGTCGGGCATTAGGCAAGAGCTGCAAATCAGAAAAAGAAGAGATCATCTCATCGAATAAACTGATAAAATGACCCGACATACCGAAACTTGCAGGATTCAGGCAAATCCTGAAGTTAATCCAAATAAATTCATGAATAAAATAAAAAAAAAAAAATGGAATGACCCAAAAGGGGAAAAAAGAAAAACTAGAAAAAAAGAGAGGAAAACCCCAAATATACATAAAGAAAAATTCTGAAAATAAAAGAAATGAATTAAATTTGAGCAAAAAAAGGAGAATCAAATAGGCAAATAGCTGATTTATAATTTTTTTTAAAGGACAGTCAAATTTCCAGTATTTTTTTAAATTAAAAAAAGGATGAAGAGCAATCAATTAATGTTTACCAAATGTCTACTGTGTGCCAGGTACTGGGGTAAGGACTGGACATAGAAAAAAAAAAGAGGGAAAAGACAGTCCATTCCCTCAGAGTTAACAATCTAAAGGCAGGAAGAAAGCAAACAAATATATACAAAGGAGCTACAGACAGAATAAATAGGAAATAATTAACAGAGACGGAGTGTCTTCTTTGTCGAACAGACAGGAGGCCAGCATCTCAGGATTAAGAGTGTATGGTATGGAAGGGAGTAAGATGTAAGAAGGCTGGGAAGGTGGAATGGGGCTAGTTTAAGAAGGGAATTGAATGCCAGACAGTATTTTGTGTTTGATTTTGGAGGCAATGGGGAGTCACTAGGAGATGGGGGAGTGGAGATGGAGGGGTGGAGATAGGGTGTAGATGTGGAGGGGGAGGCAAGGGTGGTAGACTCAGACCTGTGCTTTAGGATAATCACTTTGGTGGATGAATGGAGGAAGGATTGGAGTGGGGAGAGAACTGAAGCAGATGAAAGTAAGGAAAGTATTAGCAGAAACTATTTTGCCCAGTATTATGCAAACACAACTGATAAATTGATGAGTATTTACAAAAATATAAAGTACTGAGATTAACAGAACAAAAAGAAATTGAACAAATCATAAATGAACTGGCAAAGGCTGGGGGAGGGAGAGAAGAAACCCAAGGAGTAAATGAATTTAGAAGTGAATTCTAGCAAATCTTTAAAGAACAACTAACTGCAGTTTTACATAAATTTTCTCTTACAATAGGGAAACTCATGAGAGAAAAATATAATTTTAAATGCCAAGAACCAAGGCATGAAAAGCCAAAGAAAAAATATGATAGACCATTCTCTCTGATAAATATGAATTTTAAAAATTACTGAATGAAATATTGGCAAAGGAGTTACCAAAACATACAAATATTTTACTGTGGCCAGATTGTATTTATACTAGGAATACTGGCCTGGTTCAATATTAAGAAAATTTAAAAATATAATAGGGCAAGTTAATCACAGAAAGAAAGAAATTACATAATCATATCAATAGATACTGTGTTTATCTTAATTTTAGGTAAATACTGTTTACCCTGTTAATGAGAGGGATTCAGACATTATTCCTATGCTTTCTATTCTATTTCTTTTTTAACATAAATGGGTGGCATATTTTCTAAAAAGCTCTATCTATCATGGGGAAGCACAAAAGACCTTTCCAATGAGACTAAGGGTAAAGCAAGGAGATTTACTGGTAACACTACTATTTAACAGAGTAATAGAAATGCTAAGTGCAGCAATCAGACAAGAGGGAAAATGAGGGAATGATGATAGGTAAACAAGAAACAAAATTATTACTTTTTATAGTTGATGGAGTTGATGTGAAATTTTAGGAAAACCTACAGTCAACTAAAATAGTAAAAGAAATAAATTAAAATCTTCAGTAAAGTAGCAGGATATAAGAACAAACCCACAAAAAAGTCAACCATTCTACATATTATTAACAAAATCCAGCACAGATGGGACAAGCAATTCCATTCAAAACAACCACAGAATTTATAAAAGACGGGGTGGGGGGGGGGATTCTGCCTACAAAACCATACTCAGGAATTCTATGAATACAATCACAAAACATTCTCTAGAAAAATAAAGGATGACTCAAATAATTTTAGATAATTCAATTAATTGTTCAAGGATGAGTGATATGTTAGAGGTAGCCTAAAGACTGGACCTGTGATTTCATTGCTATAGGGAAACTCCCAAGGAGGAAGCTTCTCCTAGGCCTGGCACTTTCTCAGCAACTTAGACTCTTACTGAGTTGCCTAGGGCACTTAGAATTTCAGTGACTTATTCAGGGTCACACAGCCAATGTGTGTCAGGGGGAGAATTTTAATTTGGCTTGATCTTCAGAGTTGTAAAGCTAGCTCTTTATTCACTAAGCCAAATGGTTTTCTATGAGCCAAGCTCATCTAATAAAAAGGATATCATTACATTAAATTAGTTGAAGATTTAGCACCATACCAATTAAGCTATCTAAGGGCTACTAAAATTTATCTGGAGGAACAAATGATTAAAAAATTTCTAGGGAAATCATGAAAAAAAATGGAAAGGAAGTGCAATAGCCATATCAGCTCTCAAATTATACAACTAAGCATTGTCCTGGAAACAAGGTGGGTACCCTACCATTTGGGGAATGCCTAAATAAATGTTGGTATAGGAATGTAATGGAATGTTATGGTGCTATAAGAAATGAATGACTGATTCAGAGACTGAAATGAACTGATTCAGAAAAAAAGTGAGCGTGACCAGGAGGACAAATTGTACAGTACAACATTTGAAAGAAAAATAACTAGGACTTAAAAAAACACACAATACAATGAAAAACCAGAATTCCAGAGACCACTGTGTCCTGAGAGAAACCAGGCTGCCTAAGGGTCAGACCAACACAATCTATCCTTCATAGACACCACACTCCAAGGTGACTAGTCATCAGAACCCTCTGGAGAAAGAAGATTGAGGACATGAGACCCTGGACATCTGAAGCTGTGAATTGCTTTTGTCCCATGTGTTCCCTACCCATATGCCTCATGACCAATGTACTTTAAATTTGTGCTCTTATTTTGTCTTCCCAAATTTTGTGTGTATTTGTGGAAGACTGTCCAGAGGGTGTTAGTGGAAATCCTTTAAAACTACGCTTCTTGGGAGGCAGAGTCAAGATGGCAAAGTAGAAGCAGGAAAACTCCTTCAGCTCCCTCCATAAACACATCAAATAACTATAAAATGTGACTAAACAAATTTTTGAGCTCCAGAACTCATAAAATGACAGAGAAACAAAGCTCCCTCTGAAGGCAGCCCAGCAGGTGGAAAGGAAGGGCTCATTGCAGCACACTGGGAGCCGAACCCAGCCTGGCCTGAAACTGTGGCTGTAGCATTATGGAGAGTGGATGACCAGCAGCTGTGGCAGTATCTAGAATTATCAACACATAAGAGGCAAGGACAAAGTGAAAGGTCAGTGGATGTCAGCTAAATTTGGAGGAAAGAAGCAGGTCTGGCCATCTGCCCCCAGGTCAAGAAAGGAGTGGAAGCAGTGGCCCTGCAGCCACCTCCACCTGGCTTCTTCAGAGATCCTGGCCTGAAAATTGCAGGGGGTGGGGGCAAGCAATCATTCAGAGGCTAAGTGCTCTTGGCCTAACCTGCCTGGATCGAGATCACGGTCTTGGGTGTTGGTCCTGAGGTACATGACCAGTGAGCCAAAGCTGGAGGGGGCTGCAGAGACAGTGGCCTCCTAATAGCTCTAGCAACTGCAAAAAACCCAGGAATTTGGGACAAAGCTCTCCCCTCTGAAATCAGAGTTCTACTGAGCCAAAAAGTCAAGTAATTGACTGGCAACATGAGCAGGTAAAGGAAGAAAAATAAGTACAGGCATCCAACTTTAGAGTCCTTTTTGAGGGACAAAAAGGATAAAAGCATAGAACAGCAGGAAGACAACACAGTCAGAACTCCCCCACCAAAAACTAACAAGAAAAATGTAAACCAATTACAAGCCACAGAGGAGCTTAAGAAGAATTTTGAAAACCAAATAAGAGAAGAGGAGGAAAAACTGGGAAGAGAAATGAGAATGATGCAAGAAAATGATGAAAAGAGACACAACAACCTTACTGAAGAAAATAACACCTTAAAATAGACTAACATAAATGGCAAAAGAGGCCCAAAAAGCCAATGAAGAAAAGAATGCCTAAAAAAAGCCAAATTTTCCAGATGGAAAAATCAACTCAAAACCTCACTGAAGAGAATAATTTCTTCAGAATTAGACTGGAGCAAATGTAAGCTTATGACTTTATGAGAAATCAAAATACTATTAAACAGATCCAAAAAAAATGAAAAAAACAACTAAAGGCAATGTGAAATATTGCCTTGAAAAAAAAAACACTGACCTTGAAAATAGATCCAGGAAAGACAATTTAAAAATTATTGGACTCTCTGAAAGCCATGATCAAAAAAAAGAACCTAGAAAGCATCCTTCAAAAAATTCTCAAGGAAAACTGCGCTGATATTTTAGAACCACAGAGCAAAATAGAACTTCAAAGAACTCACCAATCACTTCTTGAAAAAGATCCCCCAAAGAAAACACCTAGGAATATCATAGCCAGGTTCCAGAGTTCCCAGATCAAGGAGAAAATATTACAAGCAGCCAAGAAGAAACAATTTTAATATTGTGGAAAAACAATCAGGATAACACAGGATCTGGCAGCTTCTACATTGAGGGATTGAAGGGATTGGAATATGATATTCTGGAGATCAAAGGAGCTGGGATTAAAACTAATGATCACCTACCCTGCAAAACTGAGTATAAGGTTTCAGGGGAAGATATGGTCATATGATGAGGTGGATGACTTTTAAGCATTCTTGATGAAAAAAAAAAACAGAACTGAATAGAAAATTTGACATTCAAATATAAGAGGCATGAGGTGGTAAACATGGAAAAGATTTCATAAGGAACTCATCAAAGTTGAACAATGGACATGCCAAAATGGAAAAATGATAATTGCAATTTGTGAAACTTTTCTCAGTATGAGGATATATGTAGGGAATATAAAAGTGTATACACACACAAACATGTATTTATTTATATATGTATGCATACACATATGTCTATATAGGAGGGTATATATGCGTAGGAATACATATGTGAGTGTCTGTATATATGTGTACATAGAGGTGATAGGATCAACTGAATAGGAAGGAATATTTTATTTATTTATTTATTTGCTTATTTATTTGTTTGTTTAATTAATTAATTATTGATTTGTTTTTTGTTTCTTTGTTTATTTTCTTGTTTACATCATTCCTTTCCATGAGATTTTTGAGTTACAAATTTTCTCCCTGTCTTTACCCTATGCCCAACCCCAAATCAGAGATCCCATTGTAAAGACCCTCCCCCAATCTGCTCTCTTCTGTGCCCTCCTCCAACACCCCTCTAACTTTCTGGTAGGGCAGGGATGGTCTCCCTACCCCAGTCCCTGTATATCTTAATTTCCACTTGCATGTATTGTAGAGCTTTAAATTCTAGATTCTTTCAGTTCCTCCCTTTTCACCCACCCCCACTGGAAGGACAAGCAATTCAATACAAGCTGTGCATGTGTAATTACAAGGGACATCTCCACAGTGGACATATTGTGAGAGGTTGATTATATGTCCCTCCTTCCTATCCCGCCTCCCCTTGTTCTGTTCTCTACCCTGTCCCTTTACTGAAGTGTGTGCTTCCAGCAACCCTCCCCCAGGCCCTGCCCTCCCTTCCATCCCCATGCCCCCTACTCTCCTCTGTGGCATGATACCTAGTTTAGAGGTTATGTCATTCCTTCCCTAAGCTAAATTCAATGAGAGTAAATGAAAATAAAGTTGTAACAGTTATCCCTTGCCTCTTCTATATGGGATGATTAACCCCATTCTGTCTCTCCTTGTCTCCTCTCATGCTAGTC
>JAQQSW010008551.1:0-13441 GCA_028646575.1 Pseudocheirus occidentalis
AGAGAGAGAGAGAGAGAGAGAGAGAGAGAGAGAGAGAGGGAGGGAGGGGAGGGAGGGAGAAAAAGTGAGAAAGAGAGTTTCTCTCCCAGCATCTGGAAGCTGACTGAGAACTGAGATGGAGTTTTCCTGAGACAAGAATCTAGTGAAGGTGACTCAGAAGGCCAATATTCCTTCTGGGTCCTAGGGCCAGCTGAACTACTGGAGGACTGAAGAAGCATGACTGGGATAAGATTTTGTTTGTTCATGGCCTGGCTGATTCTTGAGTTCCAGGCAAGAGAAGTGGTGAAGGGTTTGAGATGTGCTGGACCCTGTGAACTTCAGAGTGTGCCAGGGACTGCCCTGAAGACTGGACAAGGACTGGATGAGAACCTGGCAGCTATCTGCTTCTGAATCCAGGTGACTGTTTGGTGGATTCAGGAGGGAGCATGGGACCATTCCTGGGATCCAAGGATATCCAGGGAATCAGAGAGACCACCCAAAGTCAAGATGAAGAAAAGACCTCCTCTTGGACAAAACTGAGGTTTGCTGGACACCAAGGGGTGGAGAGTTTGTGTGGTTTTGCTAATGATTGTACTAGTGATTAATGATAGTAATTAGGAATCTAGATTAGTGACTGAGTAAGTTAATGGTTGCCCCATGAGTGGAAGTTTCATATATTGTGAATTGATTGAATGAATGATTAAGTGAAAAGGGTTTCCCCCTTAGGGAAACCAGATGATTATTCTTTTGTTCCTTGTTCTAAATATTGTGGCCACTGTAGTGAAAACTGTGTGGACAGTCCAATGTTAAGCTGCTATGAACGCCATATTGTGATTTTATGTGATAAGATGTAATGTTTTGAATATTATATTGTGAATGTTTACCTTGATTTGTAATGGAATAAACAGAGTGTTCACTATTACTGTGTAATCTGAATCTTAAAAGCTGTTCACAGTATCATTCTTTTGGGAATCTGCTGGTGCATGGCATTACACCAGAACATAAAAAACAAAGCTGCATTTCTATCACATGTAACCAGTGAAGGGGGAGAGCATATGCTGAACTCTGTACAACTCTGAAACCTATTGCATTTATTTTTCACCATCCTACAAAGCATCATCCACCACAGCCCAGGGAGACCAGGGCAAAGTGAAAATACATGCAGATGTAATGCTACATTATTGTCCAGACACTAAAGAAGATGGGAGCTGAGCTGGACACAGGCCTTAAAAACAGAAGGAGTGAGCTGGGGGTCTCTGCCCCTTCTCAACACACCTGCCAAAGAGGAGAGTGGCATCTCAGTGCTTGGAATGATGGGGGTGAAGAAACCCTGGGAAGAAGAAATCTGCAAAACCAAGTTCCATAGGACACACATGCAAATCTGGATGTTGAGGCATAATTTTGATTTTTTGTTTGGGATGAAGACTGACCTTGGAGTCTGGAGGAGGACCTGTATTCAAGCCTGCTTCTCTGTGCCCCTGAGCAAGTGACTTAAGCATTGGCTGCCCCAGACAATACTAGAAGGAGAGGTGACTGGCCCTTTTTGAAATGAAACAACAAACCACCACAAGAAAATGCAGATGATATGTCTATCTTCAGGGGATGGAAGGAGTCCTCATAAACCTAGGAAATCTCTAGTCCAGACCAGAGGTGTCAGACACAAAGGTATCAGCCAGCAACCCAGCACAAGCTAAATCAGGTTACAATATAATTGGGAGATATTCAGCAAAATAAATACAAATACGATTGAACATAGATAATGTTAACATGTGGTTTTCTAAGTTGATATGCTGCCTGCAGGGATCTTTATTTATCATTCAGTGGCCCCTGTTTCCATTCAAGTTTGATACTATACATCCTGACCTAAATATATATATGTGCGGGTGTATGTATATGTATATATGTATGTATATATGTATGTATGTATGTATATACTTGGATACTATATATACTTGGTATATATGTGTATACTTGGTATGTATATGTATGTATATATATATATATATGTGTATGTGTGTGTGCGTGTACATATACTTGGTATATGTATGTATGTACGTATGTATGTATATATGTATGTATGTATATCCAGACTCCAAGGTCGGCCTTCATCTCAACCAATAACAAAAATATGCCTCAACAGCATGGAAATTTTAGTGTAAACAAGTTTAAACACAATATTGTCATACTAATATGATTGCAATCTAAATATGTTTAGGGCACTCGGGTGACAGTAGATAGAGTGCCAGGCGAGGAATCAAGAATACTCATCTTCCCGAGTTCAAATATGGCCTTTGATACTTACTAGCTGTGTGACCCTGGGCAAGTCACTTAACCCTGTTTCCCTCAGTTTCCTTATCTGTCAAATAAGCTGGAGAAGGAAATGGCAAACCATTCCAGTATTGTTGCCAAGAAAACCCCAAGTGGGGTCACAAAGAGTCAGACAAGAATGAAAAACAACTGAACAACACCACATTTAAAAATGTGTGGTTTCATAGTCTAGGATTCAGAACACTGGTCTACTTTCAATCTTGATGGCCACTTGTATTTTTATGCTTCTTTTCCTGCACGTCTAATCTAAATCCCTTCTTCAGCTACTCACAGGCACACTCACAGCTTGGACATACTGATGGCACTTGGGTGTCATAGGAGGCAGAGTGTTGTGACTTGGAGTTAGTAAGGCCTGAGTTCAATTGCTTCAGATGCTTAATTAGCTCTGTGATCCCAGGTAAGACATTGAACCTCCCTTGGCCTCAGTTGTTTCCTCTGTAAAATGAGGTAACAATGACACCAACCTCACTGGGTCATTGTGAGTCTCAAATGAGGTGAAATAATCTTTTTTTGCTTTGCAGACCTTAAGACATTATAGAAATGCTAATGATCATATCTTTCAATATAACCTTGCCTAAAAAAAATTTTGATCACAATTGATCATAATTCATTTTCATCATGAAACTAAGGACAATTAAACTTTGAGAAAGAAAAATAGGAAAAAAACCAATACTGGAAAAATTACATTCTAATCAGATTTCAAAGTCTTCTGGATTTTGCTCCCCAGAATGCCTTGGGGGTCATTTTGACCAGGCAATCATGGGCAGCCACAATGAAGAGTCCCTCAGCTTTGCTCTGTGTGATTAGAAGGGCCCCTTTCAGTACCTTTCTCCATTCAACTGGAATTGGCTTATATTGGTTCTAAATTTGAAGAAGGGCAATACAACTGAGGCCCAGTGGGTCACTGCAGCCTTTTTGTTAAGGCATCTCAGGTTGCCAATTACCAGTATTCTGTGCTTGGTGATACACAGGTCACGTGGCATTAAATTGAAATTGCATTTACCTGGTTACAGTCACCTATTGGTAACAGAGATAGAAGGTGACTTTGAAGCCAACAAGGTAGGGCTTACACCAAGGTGGGGGAACAGTAAAGGCAGAGAAAGGTCCAGATGCCATTTCTTTGGGAGTGGCCATGTACAGTGGGGTGTGATTTAGAACTGGGGAATAGTTTGGGAATGGTTTGCAGATAGGGAAGAGGGGGGATCTCTGGTCTTTTGTGGAAAAATCTGAGGTTGTTTTTTGTTTTGTCTTAATAGTCATATCTTTGTGCAAGTGACCGCATTGCATAGTGGTTAGGGAGTCAGCCTTAGAATCAGTAAAACTTGGGGAGTTCAAGGGTTGTCCCTATAATATACTGGCTGTGTGACCAGAGGCAGGTCACCTCATTCCTCTGTGCTCTACTCCTATAGGTCACAGATGGTATCCACTTTTATCCCTGGAGAGAGTTTTCACAGAGGGGGTTCCCAACACATAAAATGGCAAGCCAAAAAAAGAAAAAATATATCTGTTTGCCACATATCTGTCCACATATTCAAAACAGTTTGATTGGGTGACTGAACAGAAGCATCTAATAAAGCCCAAACAGAAGACTCAGGTCCCTTTGGCCACAGTTTCACATTCCTTCTGCCAGAACAAGCACATTATTTCCACTCGTCATCTGCCATACACCCAAAACAAAATAATTGCTGTGAAAAAAAAGAAAGAAACAAAAAGGCTGTACTTGGAATTTCATCAGAGAAGGGAGCTTCTTCTAAAGCACTAACTGCCAATTCAGGCCCACACTTAGGAGTATCCTAGAGCTGCCTAGGAGTACTGAGATGGAAAGGTGACCTACCCAGGGTCACACAACCAGCGTCATGTCAGAGGCACATTCACATATAGGTTTTCCTGACTCTGGAGCTACTTCTCAAAGCATCCTATGAGGCTGCGTCTCATGAGGAAGAAAAAAAAAGGAAGCAGTAAATTAAACAAGTACATTTTACTTCTTAGAATCAGAGGATTGTGGGAAATCATAGATTTTCCACTAGATTTAAGAGATAATCTAGGCTAATATTTTTTACTTAACCATATTTATTTATAAATTTATAAAAGATAACACATTATTGAAATAGTCAAAACTTTAAAAAATTTAAACTAAAAAAAGTGTTATTGATGTCTTTTGTTTTTACACGATAATCAATTCCATAAACATTGCTCAAGCCTTTCCTACTCTGTGATTCTTCTGAGGCAGTGGATGGAGTGTTGATTCAAGCCTCTGACACTAACTGTGTGATTCTGAACAAGTCACTTAACCTCTATTTGCATCAGTTTCTTCAGCGTAAAAGTGAGGATTATAGCAGCATTTACCCCACAGGGTTGTTGTGACCATCAAATGAGGTAATATTTCCAAGTGCCTTACATAGTGGTGCGTAATAGGCACTGGTGCATAATAGGCACTTTATAAATGCATACTCCCTTTTCTCCTTTGGAACAACAAAAAATAATTAAGAAAAGTATTGCAACTTGATCTCATAGCATATACAATATTCTACACCCCTGGTCCTCCCTTTCTCCAAAGACAGCAACCTGTTCACTGGACAAATAAAAATACTGATCAGTCTTATCAACCGCTCACAAGATTACAATGAGGATAAAATGAGTTAATGTCTTCACACTTTGAAAAATAAAAGAAATATTTTTATTGCTGAAAAAAATCATATTTGACTCTGTGACGCTATTTGGCGTTTTCTTGGCAAAGATATTTTATAAATGAGGAAAATGAGGTCATCAGAGTTAAGTGACTTACCCAGGATCACACAATCGAGTAAGAGTCTGAGATCACATTTGAACTCAGGAAGATGAGTCTTCCTGACTCCAGGTTGGACATTATATCCAATGTACCACTTAGCTGCTCTCTTTTCTCCAAAAAACTATATTAAATAATGATATAAGATATCACTACTATTACTCACAATAAAATTAGGATTAATTAAGCAGCTCATGACTTTTTGACTTGGCAGAATAATAATTCTAAAATGCAGAGGAGGGGGCAAACGGAAGGAGGACTCACAATTTGATTCTCAGCACTAAGGAAGAGTTGATAGATGGGGTAGAAATGATGGGACCCTTGTGAAAGAAAAGAAGAGGAAAACTGAACCAAGTAAGATATGAATTTGAGATTTAAGGAGAGAAAATATCCTGAAAAAAAGGGTAAGTAGGAGCCCATGGACTACAATTACACAGATTATCAACACACAAGAAATGAGATCTCAAGAATGAAGCTTTGTCAGCTCTGGGAGAAGAGTGAGAAAAACAGTGAGCAAGGTCACTAAGTGTTGGGGAACAGGATGTTGTCAGTGAAGTCTCTGTTCAGAATAGGGGAGCTGTCCCCACTTCCAGCTGTAATCCCCCCTAAGAATGTTGGAGATCCTTGTAACTACATAAAGGGGGACCTGTCGGGCATTACCAGTTAAGAAAACTAAGAGGTGAGGCTTTAAGTTCTATAAATAGGTACCAATTTACTGTTTGGGAATTTCTGTGATAAGTCAGATCATGTTGGGTCATGTTGGATAAATGAGGATTTTAAAGTCCTACAGGAGGACATCCCCAACTTCAAGAGTAAACTACTTTAGCATTAAACAAATCATGCTTTAAAAGAAAAAATAATAATTTCATGTAATCTAACTTAAATCCCTTTTGCTGCATGCTAAAACCTTTTATTCCTTCCTTCATTCTTTCATTTATCTATCTGTATATTTATTAATTTTTGTCCCACCTGTTTGTTTTTGTCTCATTTCCTCAATTTGAAGCTGGAAAAGATGTAAAGGGTCATCTAATTCAAACCCTTCTCATTGCAGGTAAGGAAACAAACCCAGTCAGGTTCAGTGACTTGCCTGAGGAAATAAGTGTCAGGGCTGAGATTTGAATCCAGCTCTTTGGATTCCAGAGCCAGTAGCATCCTTCTCACTGTACTATGAAGGCATTTGAGTGTTGTTGTTGCTGTTGAGTCATCTCAGTCATGTCTGACTCTTCCTGACCCCTTTTTGGGTTTTCTTGGCAGAGATACTAGAGCGGTTTGCCATTTCCCCCTTCAGCTCATTTTACAGAAGAAGAAACTGAGGCAACCAGGGTTATGTGACTTGACCAGGGTCACACAGCTAGTAAGTGTCTGAGGCTGGATTAGAATTCATGGGGTTGGAACTTCTTGATTCCAGGTCTAGTGATCTATTCTTTGCACCATATAGCTCCCCCACAGTCTGCCATTAAAAGGTTAATGTGTCTTCTTCCCAAGCATACATATTGGCCGCTATCATGAAGGGAAGCAAACAGCACGGAGAGATTTGTGGTGAGTGAAATCTAAAGGAGCAGCAGCATGGAGATTCTGCAGAGCCCAGGAAAGTCTCAAAGGCACTAAGTGGTGTTCATTGTCCGCTAATGGAAAAATGTGAATTTCCCAAGTCTCATTTAAGTAAGTGGATAGATATAAACATTTCCAAACCTATTGACTTCTGGAGGGGAGGGGGGAGAGCACACCAAGAAAACAAGGGTGATCTTCTGAATTCCAAAGGGATTAAAATGACCCTTCCTTTCTGACCTGGAGCCAGGAAAATTTTCCAGGGTTTTTAATTAATGGCAGCCAAACCACTATTAAGTCACTGAAACAGAATTTTCCATTGAATAAAAAGAGATTACTGTCGTAGATTATAGTCCCATTTATTTCTTTCTGCCATCTTTATCTCACTTAAAATGACATCCTGAAGCATCTTTTCTTTATACTTTCCCCATTTCTTCTCAGTATAATCTTCTGTGAATGTTTCCTTTTTTAAAAATATTTTTCTTAAACTTCCACTAAAACTTGTCTCCATTACTTCAATTCTTTCCCTTAATTTCATTTCCCTTCACTTCCCTTTATTTATCACCTTTCTTTGTTTTCTATTCCATCTCTATCATTCATAGTCAATCACCACTTTTCTTCCCTTGGTAATCATATATCCTTCAACTTCCAGACAATTTACCTTGGCCACTTGAAATTTGTTTGCCTTTATTACCTCCGTACATTCAATACAATTGAATTCAGCAAACATTTATTAAATGCCTACTATGTACAAGTCATTGTGCTAGAGGCTGAGAATGTGAGGCTGAAAATAAGACTCAGATGCTGGTTACAATCTAATGGGGAGAGAAGATGCATAGAAATACAGACAACAGCAGACAGACCACAATAAGTGTAGAGTAGATGTCCAAATCAAGTACTATGAGAAATCTGAGAAAGGAGAAATCACTTTCATTTGAGGGGATAAAGTCTGATCAAAGAAGCTTTCTCTCTTCCACCCTCCTCTCCTCTGAACTTGGCCATTTCTGATGATGGTATTTCATCCTCAGAGTCACCATGGTTCAAAGTCCTCTTCTGTTCTTCCCTCTTAATCCCTGCATATGTGGTCCATTAATAATGTCTCTACAATATCTCTTGCATCTAGTTCCTCAATTTCACATTTCCACTGTCATGGTGCAGATCCTCCCCCAGTCCTATTCCTGATTACGGGGGATTTAAAATTATTTGCTGTCTCATCGTGAAACTTCTCTCAGGGACTGAAGCCTCCTTTCCTATAGCCTGTTTACCCTGGAATGTCTCTCCGGAACATCTGCTCTCTTTTTGCCATTGGTGAGATCACCTTGGAACCTTCATTTTTTGAAGAGACCCAGGTCAGCCTGCCTTCATTCCTCTTTTGTTCTACTCCTGACTTTCTGGACTTTAAAGTCATTTACCTGTGCTGAGTACCTTCACCTCCCTTCCTCCTTTTCAGCTCCTTTTTGTGTATTAGATTATAAGCTTCTTGAGGGCAGGGACCATTTTTCTTGTTATATATATTTATATCCCTAGCACTTAGCAAAATGCCAGGCACAACATAAGCACTTCCTCCCTTCCCTTTCCTCCCTTCCTTTTCTCTAGCCTCCTCTTTCCAAGTAGGTTACCCTTACCTGCAGGTGCTCTGTCCAAAGAATGTAAATTTTGATTGCTGAAACCTCACAAAATATCTTGGGCTATATGGCCCAGATTTCTTTCTTGAAGACCAAGCCTTAAACCCAAACCCTGGCTTTCACTGAGTGGCCAATAATAGTTCCCAACCCAAGCTCCACCTGATCATAGTTTGTGAATATAAATAGCAACTATTTCTGTTTTGATCAGAAACCCTGAGGGTGTTCCCCTCCCAGAATGATTTTTTTTCACTTGATAGAAGAAGCTACTTTTTGCCAGTTTTCTTAACTAGCCTTAATTACTGAATGGGTGTTGCCTCAGTCAAACTGAGACCTGAGAAAGACCCTATTTTAAAAAGACCAAGGTCTCCCACTGCATCTGGAGCCATCTCCAATTGTCCTAATCTATATCTTGCCACTGGGCCCAAATATGTTCCCAAGAAAAGAATGAGGCTGGTGAATTTGCACAGCCCTCCCTCACTTACATCCAATTCATTTGAAAAATCATGGCATCACATCTCTGATGTTTTTGGTCTTCTTTGAGAATGAAGGACAAACAACAACTTTCCTCCCTCTTCTCTGATGTGGTTTGGGGAGCTGGGAACCCCAAAATGTCAGGAGACAAGGTGAGTCTGCCTGGAAAGAATTCAAGCACTCAAACCTTCTTTCAGTCAAGGTGACAAGGTTTATTGTAATGCCAACAGGAGCCTAGGAGATTCTTAGGGAATCTGCATTTTTGTGTTTTATGTTTGTCCTGTTCTTGAAGAGGACCTGAACATCATGGAGATGATGATATGACTTGCAGTTGACTTTGATTTGAGTAATGAAGTGCTGTGTAAGGTCACCAGCCTCACTTTCTCCTCCAGAGCCATCTGGGTCCAGTGACCAGATATTCATCAGGAAGACTAGAGATGACCCAGGATGCAATGGGAGACCCTGACCCTTTTAGGCTAAGGTCTTTTCAGGTTCTTACTTTGAGTGAGGTAATGCCCATTCAGTGATAGGTCTTTTTAAGAAGTGAGTCAAAGGATGGCCCCTTTAATTTAAAAAAAAAATCAAACTTGTTGGGGAAGACCTTCAGGATTGCTTGTCAAAAGAGAAACAGTTATTACTTGCATACCCTCAGTATTACATTTGAGCCAAGAGGACCCCAAAACAACCATTAGGTGGTACTTGGGCAGGGACCTATCCTCTAATCTATGAGCTCCAGAGTGAAATGTGTTTAAAGCTTAGTCTTTGAGAAGGAAATCTAGCTGGTAAATCCAAGTTAACTAGGCAGCTTTTGGTCATCAAAATTTTCAAAATTTACTTTTCTTTGGAGAGGGAGAGGACAAGGATGAGAATGATTTAATGGGGGTGAGACTGATTCTATATACAAAAAGGACAATGAAAAGATCTGAATGGGATTAAAGAGTATCAAGTAAGCTAATTAAGTAGTCAAAGCAGACTGAAGTGTGCCAAATGCCTTGGGTAGAGACCCCAGTAATCTGGGCTACTGAAATGTATGGGAAAATTCAGGGTCCAGGTCCCATCACTCCATCACCTTCTTCCTTCTTTCCTCCCTCTCTTCCTTCTCTACTTCTTTCTTTTCTTTCCTTCCTTTCTTAGCTGAAATAACAGACAGCTGTCACAGTAGTGGATTAGTTGGCTCTGAGTGGTACTAACTGCTATGGTCCAATATGGTGCTCCATGACATAGATACAGCTTCTGTCATTCTTTCAAGAGTAGGGCATCCTCTTGGGAGATAATCTTAAATCCTTATGTATCCAGCTTTGCTATAGGCTTGATAATTGCTTCCTGGAAAAGCAGAGACATGCTATAACCTCAACCACATTGTCCCAGCTGCATTGGATCATATAAATTGAAGGAAAACATCAAGAAAAAGTTGATAGGGCAAAAGTGAATTTCCTAGAGACCTACAGTACCCTCCCAACCTGACATTGTTTCCCCTTCCTCTTACCAGTCTGGTGAACTCTATCCTTGTGCAAAACCATCTCATACCTTGCTCAAGTGTTCCCAGGATGCATGTGTCCCTCTTATCAATCAATCAATCAACACTTATAGATCAAGAACTTCTGTGTATATTTTAGGCATAAGTATAGCCAATGCAAGAGCACAGAGACCAGAGATAAAGCATCAGGTATGTAGAATAACAAGCAAGTCATTATAACTGTATCCTAGGGCTCACGGAAGTATAAGAAGACTGGAAATAGCAAGGGTCCAGGTTGTGAAATGCTTTACATATCAAAGGACAGGGACAAAGTAGTATTACCATTCTGCCTGAGGGTGTGCTGATAAACATTTGACAACTGGCTTTCCAAGGGGGAAATGTACACAAGGCACACTTTTACATTTAATCTGTAAATATTTTATCCATCACCTCCTTAAGTCTAGACAATTAACAATGTGATCAGTCAAGCTCTGGTTCAAAGCATTTGCCAATTTCTGAGGTGTAAATCCTGCCACTGAAAACTTTTGAAAACTGGGATGAGTTGGCTCCAGCACGTTCCTGATGGTGACCCTTCAGAAGTATTCTTTTAGCACTCTTACCAAAGTGACCTCTGCTTCTGAAATTCTCTGTCCCTCCAAGGGAAGTGACTCTGTATTTGTCTGACTTCTGATGGGCTTGGCACATGCCTTTTTGATGAGGCCTAGTTGACATGAGTTAGCCTTGTTCTAAGTGACACATTCCTAAAGATATTCTCTGGTTAACAACCTCTGAGTATGCTCTGAGTTCATTAGTAACTACTAATAATAATAATATAGTAGCTAATAGCATTTATTTTGTGCCAGGAACTGGGCTAAACACTTTATAATCATTATCTCATTTATTCCCTTCCTGGGAAGTAGATGCTATTCATATCCTGATTTTGCGGATAAGGAAACAGAGGCAAATAGAGAATTTTTTAAAAAAGAAACTTGCCCAGAGTTACACAACAAGTAAGTGTCTGGAGCTTAATTTGAGCTCAGGTCTTTCCAACTCCTGTTCTAGGGTTCTATCCACTAAACCACCTTGTATTAGTGCTACCTTCACCTTGACAATCAACTATCAACTCAGCAGAACTGAGAATCAAGCCCTAGTGTTTGCACAGCCTCAAGCTCCAACATAATCTTGTCACATACTATCTTGCTGGCCTCACATGGCCCATGTACTCCATAGTCACCACTATTTTGACTACCATCCATGGAAGCAGCTTCTCCAACTGTAAGACAAGGCTAGAGGCCTTTCCCTCTTCCTATTGGAAGATGGATTAGAAATTTATTTGGTATTATATGTGCTACCAGATTAGTTGTCTAGCACCTGGGGATATTGGCATGCCATTGTATGACTTCAGAAGACCATATCTTCAGGATGCATATGATGCCAGAAGCAGGTCCCTTGAGGCTCCAAGGTAGCCTCCTAGCAGTTCGTTCCTGCTCCAGTATAGTAGCTGTGGTTTGTTTAGCCAGAATTTAAAGAGATCCAATAGTAATAATAATTTACATAGAAATTTCAAGTTTATAAATGGTTTTACAAATTTTATACAATTTTATCCTTTTAACCACTCTACGAGATACGTGTTATTATCATTCCCATGTTAATACATGGGGAAATTGAGGCATACTAGAGGTTAAGTGACTTGCCAGATATGAATTTAGGTCTTCCTGATTCCAGGTAAAGTACTTGCTTTTCTCTTCCACACACTTGCTTTTATATAATTATCACTCCACATAAGCCCAATTGCCCACAGTGAGACCCTTCTAACTATATTAGGTGATGCCCTGTCCCAGGGACCCTGTCCCCGTCACTACTGGCATTGTGGCAGTGCATAACAAGCTGATGAGAAGGAGTGGGGCCCTGGCCATTAAGGAATTAATCTTTGCTGCCACCAAACCTTCTGGGGTCCTTTTCACCTTTGTGTCACTGGAAGCTAAACGTCTACTGGCTGATATCAGCAGAATCCTGTTCAGATGCAGACGGGACTCCGCGCTTTCCTAGGTCTCTTCTACCTCTGGAATTCTGTCATTCTTTGAAGTACTAGTACTATTAGAAGAGTGTTCAGCATCATGATCAGTAGTCATGGAGGTGAATCCAATAGGCTAATTCAATGCTGAGGAGCCTGATGCTTTGAGGGGTCAATGCTATGTTCACATATTTGAAGGAGAAGGATTTATAAGACCATAAGATCATGCATTTTGAACTAGAGAGGAGATTAAAGGTCTCTAGTCCAACCCACTCATTTTATAGATGAGGTAGCTGACACCCAGAAACATTAAATGACTTGCTTAATGTCACATTGGTGACCTTACGGGAGAGTCAAGATTTAGACGCAACACCTCTGAGGCCAAATATTGTACCCTGTGCCACATGTGATCATTCAGAAGGCTTCATTAGACTCTCCAAGTTTTGTTACCTTAGACCAGTGGTTCTCAACCACTGCAGCCCTTTAATACAGTTCCTCATGGTGTGGTGACCCCCAACCATAACATTATTTTCATTGCTACTTCATAACTGTAATTTTGCTACAGTTATGAATCACAATGTAAATATCTGATATGCAGGATGTATTTTCATTGTTACCAATTGAACATAACCCACAGGTTGAGAACTGCTGCCTTAGACCATCTGGACTGTCAGTCAGACTCAGGAGATATTCCCACTCACCCACAAATTAAGGAGTGTTCCAATAGGGGAAAAGCCAGGAGGGACTCTGTGTGTGTGTGTGTGTGTGTGTGAGTGTGTGTGTGTGTGCCTGTTTGCATCTTTCCCCAGCATCTGGCATCTTGTGGCATTATTTGGGAGTATCTCTGCATGGAGAGAAGCTGATATTTCAATAAAGGTTCTCTGATAGAAAGACTTTTCACAACTTCATAGTTAGGTTCTGGGAATAAAATGTCTCCTACGCTTCATATCTGTCAGATTGCCAAAGCTGACAAAGAAAATGAAAAATGTTGGAGGGGTGTGGGAGAATAGGCACTTGAATACACTGTTGGAAGAACTGTGAATTGATATATCCCTCTGGAAAGCCATTTGGAACTATGCCCCAAAAGGTTACTAAACTGTGCATAGCCTTTGACCCACTGATAGAGCACTGCTAGGACTATACCCCCCAAGGTGATGAAAAGACAAAAAGGCTCTGTGTCTGTCTCTCTCTCTCTCTCTCTCTCTCTCTCTCTCTCTCTCTCTCTCTCTCTCTCT
>JAQQSW010008552.1:0-13441 GCA_028646575.1 Pseudocheirus occidentalis
TGGTTGCCCCATAATTGCCATAATTGATTATTATATTGTGAAATGACTGAATGATTAAGTAAGAAGGGTTTACCCCTTAGGGAAACCAGATGTGTATTCTTTTGTTCTTTGTTCTAAATATTGTGGCCACTGTAGTAAAAACTATGTGGCCATTCTAATGTTAAGCTGTTGTGAACACTATATTGTGACTTTCTGTGATGAGATGTAATGTTGTGAATATTATATTGTGATTTGTTGTGAATGCTTGCCTTGATTTGTAATGGAATAAATGGAGTGTTCACTATACTGTATAATCCGAACCTTAAAAGCTGTTCACAGTAGCATTCTTTTGGGAATCTGCTAGTGCATGGCGTTACAACAGCTTGGACAAAGAGGTACAAAATAGTGAAGAAAGTAACACCTTAAAAACACAGAAGTAACTGAAAAACTGATTCAAATAACTCCTTAAAAAGTAGAATTAGCTAAATCAAAAAAGAGGTAACTAAAAATTAGAATTGGGAAAGTGAAAACTAACAATTCCATTAGACTTCAGGAAACAATAAAACAAAATCAAAAGAATGACAAAATAGAAGGAAATATGAAATATCTCATTGGAAAAACAACAGACTTGGAAAATAGATCAAAGAGAGATAATTTAAGAATTACTAAACTACCATGATCAAAACTAAAGCCATGATCAAAAAGAAGTGTCTAGACATTGTATTTCAAGAAATTATCAAGAAAAAACTGCCTCAATATCTTAGGTCCAGGGGGCAAAATAGACACTTATAGAATTCACCAATGACCTCCTGAAAGAGATCCCAAAATGAAAACTCCAAGGAACATTATAGCCAAATTCCAGTGCTCTCAGGTCAAGCATTCAGAAAAAAAAATTCAAATATTATGGAACCACAATGAGGATCACACAAGATTTAGCAGTTTCCATGTTAAAGGATTGGAGGTCTTGGTATACGATATTTTGGAAGGAAAAAGAGCTAGAATCACATTACCCAGAAAAACTTAGTATAATCTTTCAGGGGGAAAAGATACTTATTTAATGAAATAGAGAACTTCCACACATTCCTGATGAAGAAACTAGAGCTGAATAGAAAAATTTGGCATTCAAGCACAAGATTCAAGAGAAGTATAAAAAAGTAAACATGAAAGAGTAATCATAAGTTATTCAAAGTTAAATTGTTTACATTCCTAACTGGGAATATGATACATGTAACTCCTAAGAACTTTGTCATTATTAGGGCAGTTGGAAGAAGTCTATGTAGACAGAGAGCATGAGTGTGAATTGATTATGTTGGGATAATACAAAAAAATGAAGGGATGAGAAAGAAAGATGCACTGGGAGAAGGAGGAAGGGAGAGGTAGAATGGAGAAAATTTTCTCACATAAGAGCACACAAGGAAGAGATTTTATAGTGGAGGGGGAAATATGGGAAGAGTAACAGGTGATGCCTCACTCTCTTCAGAATCTACTCTAGGAGGAAAACACATACATACATGTATGTATATATAATATATATGTTATACACACATTATATATATATATATACATGCATACACACTCACTTGGGTATAGAAATATATCTCATTCAACAGGGAAATAGGAGGACAAGGAGATAAGAGAGAAGGGAGAAGGAAGGGATGATAAAAGGAGAGTGCAATTAAGGGAGACATTGATCAGAGGCAAAACAGACTTTCAAATAAAGAAAAGAGAAAGGAAAGAAAGAGAAGGATAAAGAAATAGGATAGAGGGAAATACACAGTTTGTAATCATGACTGTGAATGTGAATGACATGAGTTCTCCCATAAATCAAAAGCAGATAGCAAATTAAAAACCAGAATCCAACAATATGTGGTTTATAAGAGACACGCTTGAAACGGAAAGACACACACGGAGAGTTAAAATCAAGGGCTGGAGCAGAATCTATTATGCTCCAGCTGAAGTAAAAAAGGCAGGGGTAGCAATCATGATCTCAGACCAAGCAAAAGTAAAGAGACCTAATTAAAAGAGATTATCAGGGAAGCGACATTTTGCTAAAGGGTACCATAGACAATGAAATAATATCAAAAACAGCAAGTTTCTCTGATAAAGGCCTCATTTTTCAAATATATAGGCAACTGAGTCAAATTTCTAAAAAGTAAGAGCCATTCCCCTCTTGATAAGTGGCCAAAGGATATGTTGAGGCAGCTTTTAAAAGAAAAAAAATCAAAACTATCTATCTGTAATTATATCTCTAAATCACAATTAATTAGAGAAGAGGCAAATTGAAACAACTCTGAGGTACCACCTCACATGAATCATAAATAACAAATGCTGGAGGAGATGAGGGAAAATATGTTCAGTAATAAACTGTTGGAGTTTTGAACCAGTCCAGTCATTCTAGAGAACAATTTGGAACTATTCTCATAGGGCTATAAAACTGTGCCTGCCCTTTGGCCCAGTAATACCATTACTAGTCCTTACTCCAAAGAGATAGAAGGAAAAGGGAAAAGACCTATATGTGTACAAAAATATTTATAGCAGTACTTTTTGTGGTGGCAAAGAATTGGACATTGAGGGGATTCTTCTCAGCTGGGAAATGCCTAAACAAGTTGTGGCATATAATTGTGATAAAGTATTATTATGCTCTAAGAAATGACAAAGGAGGTGGTTTCTGAAAAACAAACAAACAAAAAACAAGGCAAGCCCTACATAAACTGATGCAAAGTGAAGGGAGAAGAACCAGATCATCATTGTGTACAATAACAGCAATCCTGTATGATGATTAACTGTGAAAGAATTGGCTTATCTGATCAATATAACGATCCAAGAAAATTCCAAAGGACTCATGATTAAAAGAAAATGTTATCCACCTCCAAAGAGAAAACTGATAAAATTTCAGTGTGTCATGATTAAAAGAAAATGTTATCCACCTCCAAAGAGAAAACTGATAAAATTTCAGTGTGTGCTGAAGTATAATATTCTCACTTTTTTGGCTTTTTTTTGCAATATGGTTATTATAGAAATATGTTTTGTATGATTTTAATAAAAATTGTTATTTTGCTTGCCTTCTCGGTGGGTGTGGGAGGGTGTGGGAGAGAAGGAAAGAATCTGGAACCCAAATTAAAAAGAAAATGTTACAAATATTTTTTTAAAAATAAAATAAAATTTAATTTAACAAAAAGAAGACTGGCAAGGTAGGAAGGGACTAGATTATAAAAGACTTTGGATATCAAACAAAAGATTTTATAAGTTGATGCTGGAGGGAAAAAGGAGCTTCAGGAATTTTTGAATTAGGGGAGGGAAATGTGGTCAGACCTGCATTTCAGGAAGACTATTGTGTGAAGCTGTCTCAAACATGCAGTTGTGAATAGAGTGGCTACTCTTAGCCTGGGTGTTTGATGTGTGATGAAGGTGCTGTGACCATGTAACTGTATTTAAACAGTCCGGCTGAGTTTAGAAAATAGGAATAACAGTTCTCTGTATGAAAATAGTCAATGCATTTTCCCATGGCATTTGTTTTACTTAGAATCCTAAAATTGACAGTTTTTCTGAGGCTGGCCATAAACCAGACCACATCAAGGGAAATCTGGAGTTCAGAAATGTTCACTTCTCTTATCCTTCCCGAGCTGATGTCAAGGTAAGTTAAATTTAAAAACATTTCTATCTGAGAACTGATTGCTTAATTGTGTAAATATAATTACATTTGATATTTTTTTATTTGAAGTTTTTTGAACACATTGAGAAGTTTTTTTAAAAACACATTCACTTGTTTAAAGTTTTTAGAAGATCAAATCTTTTAGGTTGTTTATTGGAGTGATGTAATGGATGTTCCTTTTTCCTGTGCAGATTTTAAAGGGCATCAATCTCAAGGTTAATAGTGGACAGACAGTAGCCCTGGTTGGTAACAGTGGCTGTGGGAAAAGTACAGCTGTTCAGTTGATACAGAGACTGTATGACCCTCTGGAGGGCGCGGTAAGAATAAGCTTTCCCTATTGCCAAGAGCTTTGTATGAAGCACTTTTCTACAGTGACAGTGAGCACCACATAAACTTACCTTGTTTGGGAAAGGTGTCATGATAGTAAAATCAGTAGAGTTATTTTATTTGCAGAGTTTGTGGCAGCTAAGTAGTTTCACGCATAGAATGCTGGATTTAGAGTCAGGAAGAACCAAGTTCAAATCCTGCCTTGGACACTTAGTTACCATATGATCCTGGGCAACTTACCCTCTCTGTGCCTTGGTTTCCTCATCTGTAATATGGGGCTACTAATAGCACCGAGCTCTCAGGATTGTTGTGAGGATCACATGAGAATATTTGTAGAAACACTTTTCAGATGTTAACTGCTACATACATTGGGCAGCACAGTGGACAGAGCACCAGGTTTGGAGTCAGGAAGACCTGAGTTCAAATCTAGCCCCAGATGCTTGCTAACTGTGTGACCCTGAACAAGTCACTTAACCCTGCTTACCTCAGTTTTCTCATCTGTAAAATGAGTCAGAGAAGAAAATGGCTAACTAACCCAGTATATTTGTCAAGAAAACGCTAAGTGGGGTCACAGAGTCGGACATGACTGAAAAATGACTGGACAGGAAGCTACATAAATTATTTATCGAGAGCATTCAGGAAGAGTCAGGAATCTTGTTTCAGTCCCTTATCCGTACCCGTTCATCTCTATCTCTCACTGCCCCTACCATTCATACTGCCTGGGAAGACCTGCTTCCTCTGGCCAATGGGTATCTGGGCACAATTTGCAGGCAGTTTGGTGATCAGTGACAATGTTATTACAACTGTGGCCAGGGCAGCTAGGGTAATAGAAGACTCAGCTCCCTTTAATACTAGGGATGTTTATGGGGACACTAACAATGACCTCCTAAGGAACCAGTCATGGAACTCACCTGAATAAGCCAGACACAGCTTGGGTTTTGTCGTTGGTGTGGGTGTTGATGATAATGTTCACTCCCTAACCAAAAAACAAAAACAAAACCAAAACAGAATTTTCTCCCTGACCAATAAAGACCCTTTCTTGCTTCAAAACATTGCTCCTGTGTACATGGACCTGCCCAAACGGACTGATGGTGGTGTGATGGACCTCTGTCAGGCCTGGCATTTCTCAGTTATCAATTTCAGGACTTGGATGGGGGCATTTTCCTTTCTTTCAGATCAACATTGATGGGCAAGATATTCGAACTCTAAACGTAAGGTATCTGAGGGAAATAATTGGAGTGGTGAGTCAGGAGCCGGTGCTGTTTGCCACCACAATTGCTGAAAATATTCGCTATGGCAGAGAAGACGCCACCATGGATGAGGTCAAGAAAGCTGTCAAAGATGCTAATGCCTATGAGTTCATCATGAAACTACCAGAGGTAAAGGGATGGATAGCGTAGTCATTTTAAAAATGTATTTATTCATTTAGTGGCATCTAGGTGGCACAGTGGGTAGAGCGCTGGTCCTGGAGTCAGGAAGACCTGAATTCTAATCCAGTCTCGGATTCTAGCTGTATGACCCAAGGCAAGGCACTTAACCTTTGTCTGCCTCAGTTTTCTCATCTGTGAAATGGGAATAATCATAGTAACTACTTTGCAGAGTTATTGGGAAGATGTAATGAGTAAAGATATTTGAAATGTGCTCAGCACCTTTTCTGGCACATAGCAAATGCTATGTAAATGTTAGCTAGTCTCGTTCTTTGCATTATTATTGTCATTACCTCCCAGAGTGGTTGTGAGGCTTAAATGAGACATTCACAAAGTGTATCACAAATCCTAAAGCTCTATGTCAAAACTAGACGTTAGTGGGTGGACAAGATACAGACCCTACCCAACCAACTCCTAGACTCTTTTTCCTTCACCCAAAAATGCACAGTCCCTAAGAACACTTAAACAATACCTTGAGCAGTGATGTTTTTTAAAACCTACATTTAACTTAAGGCAGCTCCGTATTCTCTTTAGAAGTTAAAAGATTTCTTGCTAAATAAATTAATAGAATTAATGTAGCCAAAGTTTAAGGTACATTCCCCAGACCCTGCATGGCACAGAATGATAGACCTGGTCAAGTTCTATTAATCTCTTACAAGTGACAGGAATAGGGCCTGGGTCTGTGATTTCATTGATATAGGGAACTTCCAGGTGAGGAAACTTCATCCACCAATACAGTTTGGCACATCCTCTGTAGCCTACAGGGTTAGAGACTTGGAGGATCATAGTCTGTATCAGAGGTAGGCCTTGAACCCGGTTCTCCTACCTCCTGGCCTAATGGTCTTTCTACCACACTGCAATAAAGATAACTTCTTTGAAAGTTCATAAAAGCTAGCATTTATATCAAACCTTTACATATGGGATTTCCCCAAACCCTGTAAATTTTGCTTACATTTGCTCTGCCCTGGGAGGAGAAGCTTTTTACAGATGAGGAAACTGAGGCTGAACGTAAGTTTCTGAGGGAGGATTTGAACTCAGGGATTCCTGACTCCAAGTCCAAAACTTGTGCCCCTGTACCACCTTGTGCTCCATCAGCTGCTTTCTATGTTAAACAGAAATTTGACACTCTGGTGGGAGAAAGAGGGGCCCAGCTGAGTGGAGGTCAGAAGCAGAGAATAGCAATTGCTCGAGCTCTCATTCGGAACCCCAAGATCCTTCTGCTGGATGAAGCCACCTCGGCCTTGGATACCGAGAGTGAATTTGAGGTACAAGCAGCTCTGGATAAGGTCAGTGCGCCCCAATGAGCCCAAGATATGCAGCATAAACTACCGTGTAGGAAAAAAAAATAGATAGCTTTGCTTTCCAGATCTGGATTGATAAGCCAGCAAGTGAATTACAGATGGGGTCCTCTTGTGGTCCTCCATTTATTCCCCCATTCTGTCTCTGTATGCTCCTGCTGTTTTGAAAATCGAAGGTGCATGGGATATGGGACTCGTTATCTCAGTTGACATGCTGGTAAAGTGAGGTCCAGGTTGTAGATGGTGGGTTCTATCCACCTTCGGCATTCCCCTAGGCTATTTATTTATGGGACTTGGGGACACATATCCTATAACAAATCTGTTCTGTGAAGTTTGGATTCAGACAAAGGGCCACCCTTGAAGACCTAGAGGGCTGCATGTGACCTCAAGACTGCAGGTTTCTTGCCCCTGTATTAAATAATACTATGTGGAGGGCTATCAGACATCCTGAGGATTGCCCAGTACAAACCATTCATTTTGCAGGTGAAGACAATAAAGTCAGGTTATTTTCCAGGGTTCACCTAGGTAGTGAGCTGTAGAGTAGGAGTGAAAACCAGGTCACCATGACAGCACATTGCACGGTCTCTTCCTTCTGCAGCTGAGGGGAGGGAAAGTGTCCTCCTCATGGGTCACATGGTTCCTTTGATTTTTGCCAAAGAAATTATCTCGGGAAGCACCTAAGCTTGGGGGTTTGCTGAGTCAGCTGGAACCAGCTGGGGAGAACCAGTTGTTAAATTTGCAGTGTGAGTATTTATACCTCAGAGATCATCAAAAGCCACAAATCAGGGCCTGATTGCTTAGACCAAGGGTGGGGAACCTGAGGCCTTAAGGCCACATATGGCCTTCTAGGTCCTCGGGTGTGGCCTTTTGACTGAGTCCAAGTTTTATAGAGTTTGGATTCAGTCAAAGGGCCACTCAAGTTTGAGTTGCCTGCAGGGCATTTAGGTCGAGATATTTGTAAGGTAGGTGGTATTGTGGGTCAGGAGCTCAGTAGGGCTACATACACAGGTTTCAAAATCATCTGCATAAAGATCATTGAACCAATAGAGCTGATGGGATCACCATGCCACATAGTAGAGAGGTGAGAGAGAAAAGCTCAGGACAGCTGTGGGAGATACACTTAGCTAATGGATTTGATGTGGATAAAGGTCAAGCAAAGAAGACTGACATGTGGACAGATAGGTACCAGCTTCTCAAAGACCAGGAGAGGAGCCTCCAGAATGTGGAGATGAGGAATTGTGTCAAATGCCGTCAAATGTCTTCAACAACCTCCTCTGATAAGTCAGTTCTCTCAGCTCTTTAGAAGTATTTTTGCAGCAATTATATTGTCCTGTTAGAATGCAGTTCTTAAGAAATAGAATGTTCTGCAAGGCCTTAACTAAGACTTTGTACAGATGGGGTGATTAATTGATAACATTGTGTCTCTTTGTGGCCCTTAGTACAGAATTCTGGGGCTTCTCAAGTAGTTAAGTCAATACTTGAGAAACTTGCTTTTCAAGGAGATGATGAGTAATGTCTGCTGCCACCACTAGTGCCTATCTGTTCCACTTGGAGCCAAAGTGCCAAGTGGTTAATCTTGAGCAAGTATTTAGCTCTTTGGAGCCTCGGTTTCATTGGCTGTAAAATGAGGTGGTTGGACTAGATTGAAGGATCATAGAACCAGAGGAAAAGACCCGAGACCATTTGATATGACCTTCTTATTTTATAGATGAAGTTGTTAAATCAGTAACCACAGAAGAAATAATCATAAGAAGTTGAACTCAGATTCTCTGACATCAGAAACAGTGCTCTGTCCACCAGAATGTTTTTTCCAGTTGTGAATTTTATGTTTTTATGAATAGGTATGATAAAAGCATTTGTTATATCAATTAATAAAGAACTGATGGTAAAAAGTAGAATCAGGGAACTTCAAGTTACAGTACAATAACTCTGGTACAAAGTGAACCTTTCGCCCTCTAATCTTCCTCCATCCCATGCACCCCATTCTTCCTTTTTCTCACTCTCTCTCTGCTTTTTCCCAGGCAAGAGAAGGCCGTACCACCATTGTGATAGCCCATCGTTTGTCTACAATTCGAAATGCAGATGTCATAGCTGGCTTTGAGAATGGAGTCATTACAGAACAAGGGAGCCACAGTGAGCTGATGAAAAGGGAAGGGGTTTACTTCAAACTTGTTAACATGCAGGTATTTCTCTTCTAATAAATTCCCTACTCGGTTTCTCTAAAGCATTCTGTAAATGCTTCTATAAACCAGGAGCCCCATACCTGTAGGATTATTCCAAATGGAATGCAACTGATCTGCCTTACTGGGAAATGATACCTAGTTAGAAGAAAAGATGGATGGAGAAACTTTAAAAACTGTATGCCTTGATTGAAGTGGCTTCTGACATTCCTAAGATGACGAACAGTAACAATAATGACTAGCATTTATACAGTACTTTAAGGTATGCAAATGCTTTACAAATATCTCATTTGCTCCTCACAACAACCCCCGAGAAGGAAAAGCAATCATTATCCCCTTTTAGCTGATGAGGAAACAGAGGCAACCAGAGGTGGAGGAATTTGCCCAGGATCATAATAGATAGTTAATATGCTAATATTGTGTTAATAAATGTCTGATGTCAGATTTGAACTCAGATCTTCTAGATTCCAGGTCCCACACTCTACCCACTCTGGCTCCTCACAGTCTCTAAAAGAAACAGTTCACTGAAGACAGTGAGTGAAAGAGAGAGGGTTGAAGGAAAACCAAGTTTTCTCCAAAAGTAAAAAAATTATATATTTGTGTTTACATATGAGTGAGGTCCTGTGGCCTAGGAGACCAGCCTCAGAACCAGGGAGACGTGTACTTTACTTGGACTTCTGACAAATAAAGACTGAAAAAGGCACAACCTCTTAGTGTCCAAGGCAAGTGTCTAAGACCTTTAATTTGCAGTACTCATTCTGTATTGGTAGAGAGGGCTTTCTCACACCGATGAAATCACAGTTCTAATAAGAAAACATAGAGGGGGTGACTGGGTAGCACAGTGAATAGAGCAGTGGCCCTGGAGTCAGGAGGACCTGAGTTCAAATCCGGCCTCAGACACTTAACACTTGCTAGCCATGATCTTGGGCAAGTGACTTAACCCCAACTGCTCTGTCTTCCCCCCTCCAAAAAGCAAAGAAAAGAAAAGAAAACATGCACAAATATACACATACATACACACTCCACATATATGTATAAAAGTATGGTGGCCTTTGGCTAAGGGTAAAATGAAGTGGAATCACTTTGCAACGCAGTCAACAAAAGCAACAAATATTTACTTTGTGCCCACTAGTGATAGTCACAATAGCATTTAAATAGTCCTTTAATGCTTATTTACAATAACGTTCGATGATTATTTTAAAATGTTAATTCATTTGATCTACTGTGTTTACAACCCCATTCTAGGTGAGAAGGGAATTGGGAAGTTGAGATAAGACAAAGACCTCCATATTTAGATGAGACAAAGTTCTGTTCATGGAACCTACAGTCTTTATTGAGGGATAAGACACCAACTCAGAAAGCTGTAATACAGAGTATGTCAAGGGTTGGACTTGAGATGTCAAGGGGAGAGGGCAATCACTAAATCTCTCAGCATAATTGAGTTAATAATAGCACCTACCTCACAGGATTGTTGTAAAGACCAAACATGATAATATTTCAGTGCTTTGCAAACCTTAAAGTGCTACATTAATGCTATTATTCTTATTCTTATTCTTACTATCCTGTTCTAAGATTCTGAGAGTGACAGTGTGTTTATAGGAAAGTCATTGAAAATCCATGAAAAGCCAGTAAGACTCAGTTTGGAGCTCCTTTAGTTTCCATACTCATCCAGGTGTGCAAAGCAGTACCTATTACATCCCCTGGGTGGTGACCATGACCTGTGGTTGTGTTTTCCCCAGCTGTAAAAGAAGTGAGAGAAGGAATACTTTTGTGAAAATATTCCTAAGCCATGCCTAACTTTCAGACTTTGTGACAACTGTTGGATATGTTTTGGAACTTGTAAATTGGAGGGCTTCCTAAAAACATGTGGCATTTTGAAAAATGGCTCATAAAGACTTCCAGTGCACCAAAGACATTTTTACCTTTCTGCCCTTATATTAGTTATTGTCTTGTGTTACTTTCTGAAATTAAATTTGGAATCAACCACTACATGTTGAGTAAATGTCAGATCTTTTATCCATTTCATCTTCATTAGGAATGCCCAGTTTAGAGTAAACATCTTATTGAATTGAGTGGCCCTCAGTGGATTTATTTCAGTCTCTAAATCAATCATATCCTATGTTCCAGGTATTGTTTTACATGCTGGGGATACAAAGAAAGGCAGAAATCCAATGCATGCATTCAAAGACCCCTCATATTCTAACAGAGAATGCAGTATGCAAATAACTAGGAACATACATGACACACACATGTATATATTATAAATGCAAGATAATCTCAGAGGGAAGAGATGTTGGGAGGTCTGGGATAGGCAGGAAAGGCCTCTTGCTGAAGGCAGATTTGAGCTGAGTCCTGAAGGAAGCCAGGAAAGCCAAGGGGATAAAGTGAAGACGAGAGCATTCTAGGCACCAAGGACAGCGAGCAAAGAAATGTACCTTTGGGAGCTACGGAGGGTGATATCACCCAGTCTAGTGTTTGAGGGCTACAAAGTGTATCCACATGTATTAATTCCCTCTTTTGCTTCAAATAGCAATGTTCTAAGATTTGCAAAACTCATGACACTTTATAATCCTTAAAGACCCAGAATGCTGGACTGGTAGCCTACAAGAACCCCCTTCAGAAACTTACTGTGTGGCCCTGGGTAAATCATTTAACATGTCTGAGACTCAGTTTCATCATCTGCATATTGGGGATAATTATAGGTTGTCACGTGGATCAAATTAGATTACTGTGCATAAAAACTTTCAGCAAATCTTAAAAGTGGGAGCCATTATTATTATTATACAAATATTTTTTTGTTGTAAACATCTTTAGGATAGGAACTGTTTCACACTGGTATTCACATTAGCACAGCACTCAACATAAAGTAAGCATTTAATAAATGCTATTTCATTTATTCATCCATTCATTTATTATTAAGTTGACGTAGAGTATTTTAAGGTTTACAAAGCATTTTATCTATGTTATTTCATCTGGTTCTTACAGTATCCCTGTGGAGATAGAGATTACAGATCTTATTAGTATCTTTTTACAGATGATGAAAGTGAGACTCAGAAGTATTTTTAATTTTAAAATTCTTAATCTTTCAGATTTATTTGCATGTGTCTTATGAGGTAGGATTTGAACCTAGGATTCTTTCCTGCCATGATGAATGTATTTTGTCTCCATTTTCTTTAAGGAGTAACTAGAGCTTGGACAAGTTAAGCAGTTTCCCCAAGTGATGGGGGCAGAGCCCATATCAGAGTAATGGTGTTCTTACTCTGAATATAGCTCTTCCCACTAACATTACATAATCTCAACATTTTGTTTCTCAATCTGTTTTAATTACATTAATTAATTTAATTATTAAATACATTAAATAAATACATTAATACATTCAATTACATTAATCCAAAATTACAAATCCAAAATTACATCACTCAAACCCTTTCATAACTTTACTTTGTATTTCTTTCAGACGTCAGGAAACCAGATTCAGTCAGAAGAATTTGAAGTTGAATTAAAAGATGAAAATGCATCTGGGATGGCACCAAATGGCCTGAAGTCACGCCTTTTTAGGAATTCCACGCACAAAAGTCTTAGAAATTCACGAAAGTATCAGAATAGCTTTGATGTAGCTCCAGAAGAGCTTGTAAGTTTATTAACTCCAATTGAAAATATGACCATAGCACTATTTGTAGAATCCTCGGCCTCAGTAATTGTTAGCCTAGGGGGTTTTAAAGTTTTTTGTGTCATTGATACTTTAGATGCTAATGAAGCCTGTGGACCCCTACTTAAAAGAATGGCTTTATGTGCTAAAATATAATTCATGGGATAAAAAAAGGATACCAGTAATAATAACGTACAGTTATCAAAATATAAGGTGTCCCCAAAGTCTCAAAAGATTTTAATATTTAATTTCTACTATAATCAGCTAAAATTGTATTTTTAAATAAGCTCATGGGCTCCTAACCCTGAGGCCTAGAGCTATCTTAAATTTGTTTTTAATTTTCAGACTGTTCAGACACAGAAGCTGAAAAACAAGCCCAGCATGCATGTTTGTATCTTGGACACCAGATCTTTCCAATTCACTTTGTGCCTTGGGAATAAAATCAACATCAAACTCTTACTATTAACAATAATACCAGGAACTGAAAGAACCTAGAATTTAAAGCTCTACAATCAAATGTTTAAAATATAATATATATATGTGTGTGTGTATATATAATTATTATTATTATTAACTACATGCAACTGGGAATTAAGATATACAGGGACTGGGGTGGAGACCCTCCCTGCCCTACCAGAAAGTTGGAGGGGTGTTTGAGGAGGGCATAAAGGAGAGCAGATCGGGGAAGGGGCTTTATAGTGGGATTGCTGTTTTGGGGTTGGGGGTAGGGGAAAGACAGGGAAAAAATTTGTAACTCAAAATCTTGTGGAAATGAATGATGTAAACAAGAAAATAAATTTTAAAAAACAATAATACTGAAGGGGCAGCTAGGTTGTGCAGTGAATAGAGCACTGGCCCTAGAGTCAAGAGGACCTGAGTTCAAATCTAGCCTCAGACACTTGACATACTAGCCGTGTGACTTTGGGCAA
>JAQQSW010008553.1:0-13441 GCA_028646575.1 Pseudocheirus occidentalis
TTAGAGTGAATGTCATTGGTAACTGGTTTTTCTTTGGAACAGCAAACCTGAGGGTCTTCCCTGTCCAGCTTGATTTTTTTTTCTTTTTTTCTAACTAAAGGGACCATCCCTTGATTCACTTCTGAAAGAGGCCTATTCACTGAATGGGCATTACCTCACTCTAAGTGTTAGTGAAAAAGCCTTAGCCTAAAAGGACCAAGGTCTCCCATTGCATCCTGGGTTGCCCTCCCTCAACTCAAATCAAAGTCAACTTCAAGTCATGTTGTCATTTCCCTGGTGCCATGGTCCTCTTTGAAAACAAAGGATAAACACAAACCCCTCCCTCATTCCTTGAGGAGGCAAGTGCTATGATATCAATTATACATGTGAAGTCACACAAACATATCACTGGAGAGATTCAAGAAAAGGCTGAGTGCCTACCTGTCAGAATGTCATGGGTGGGAGGATCCCTGCTGAAGAAAAGGGTTGCTATATATGGCCTTGGAAGCCCCTTCCAACTGTGAGATTCTGTGAACCTGTGCCTTTATAAATGAAACTTTGCATCTAACAATTTATTTCCAACAATTAGAGCTATCCCAAAGCAAAATTGGCTCCCTCAGGAGATTGTGAATTCTCTGTCTCTGAATATGATCAGGGAAAGCTTTGTCAGGGATGTTGAGGCTAAGGTGCCAAAGTGGCTAGAGCATTGAACCTGAAGTTAGGAAGACCTGAGTTCAAACCTAGCCTCAGACATTTAGTAGCTGTGCGACCCTACACAAGTTTTAAAACTATTGTCAGACTCAAGTTCCTCATTTGTGAAATGAGAACAATAATAGAACTTGCCTTCCAGCGCTGTTGTGAGAACAAAATGTGATGATATTTGTAATGTACTTTGGATACTTTAAAGCACTACATAAATGCTAGCTTCTGTGATTGTCTCATAGAGGATAGTTCTGTATAGGTTCTTTCTAATTTTGAGATTTGGGGATTCCATGATTTGTCTCAGATTTATCTTGATGGGGTAGAGGTGGCAGGTTAGATAGTTCAGGGCCATTGAGATCATAGGATTTAGAGCCAAAAAATTAACTAGTTAACTCCCCTCCCACTCATCCCATTTTATGGAGGAGAAAAGTGATGTTCAGAAGGAAGTGACTTGCCCAAGGATACACAATAAGGAAGTAGCAGAACCATAATTCTAACCCAGTCCTCTGACTGAAGCCGGAGTTCTTAAGCACTGGGCAGGGGCAGCCACCAAGGGATCAAGTGTTCCAGCAGGGCTTAGGTTTCCAAACCCAGGGCCTGGATCGGGCAAGTTTGAAGTCTGCTGGGAGCTATCTAACCAATTGGTCCCTCCCAGTCTGGCCTGCTAGTGCAGGGGATATGACCATGCATGGTTTTAAGTAAATGGTTTCTCTCCCTCACTCTCTTTCTTTTTAATCATGGGGATCCTGAATAATTTACCCATGTGGTCGGTAGCTGACCACTGCATTCCAACCATGGGGGAAATCAATGGGATCAGTGGGGCCTGCCCAAGCCCCTGGGAGGCCATAAAGGTATGGGAAGTAGGCAGGGCTTACCCCTTGTCTGACCCATTGTACTCAGTGGTTCTCAACCTTCCTAATGCCATGACGCTTTAATACAGTTCCTCGTGTGGTGGTGATGCCCAAACATAAAATTATTTTCATTGCTACTTCATAACTGTAATTTTGCTATTGTTATGAATCATAATGTAAGTATCTGATATGCAGGATGTATTTTCATTGTTATAAACTGAACCTAATCCACAGGTTGAGAACCACTGGCTTAGGTATCTGGGCTCACGTGGGATGGGTCTTCCCCCATCTCTTCAGTTGCCCCCTGGCAAATAACCCAGGACAAAGTGTCAGAGGACTTAATGATGTCTTTTCAACTGATTCCCCATGGTAGGGACTCATAGCACAGGACCCCCTTCACTTCCACAAATTACAACTAACCACCCCTTGGAACTGCTAGGCACCAACCCCATTAAACCTAATACCAAAATACCTTGCACCTTATGAAATACTAGGTCTTCTCCCTCCCTCCTTTCTTTCTTTCTTTCCCTTTCTTTTTCCTTCTTCCTTCCTTTCCCTCCTTTCCTCTCTTCCTTCTCTCCTTCCTTCTTTCCTCCCTTCCTTCCTTTCCTTCCCTTCTTTTTTCTTCCCTTCCTCCTTTCGAGAACCGTAGAGTCTTTTGAATTGTAAAGTTGAGTTTTCCCTCTGAGAAACCTTTGTAAGAAGCCCTGGAAGACTGAACCCAGTCTATAAAGCCAAAACTTTGGTCCCAGGTCATAATTATCAGAAGTGGTACTCAGCCTAGGTCTTCTGACTCCAAATCCAGTGGCTTTCTGTATTGCACTCTCTGGTTTCCCAAGTATTATTATCACCATATTATAGATGAGGAAACTGAGGCTAAAATCTGCTTTTCTTCAATTTCCACCCGTGGATTCTAGTACCAAGTAACAGAATGAATTTCAAGATTAGAAGATGACAGGGCAGCTAAGTGGTGCAGTGAACAAAGCACCAGCCCTGGAGTCAGGGAGACTTGAGTTCAAATCCAGTCTCAGACATTTGAGACTTACTAGCTGTGTGATCTTGGGCAAGTCACTTAACGCCAATTGCCTTGCCTTCCCCCCTCCAAAAAAAAAAAAGATTAGAAGATAACCTCATAGGTTGTCTAGTGCAACTGAGATCTGATAAGGAATCCCTCATATAATATCATTGACAGATGGTCATTTGGTCTCTATTTGAATACCTTCAGTAATGGGGAACTCACTACTCACAGAGGTGGAAGTAATCATCCCACTTTTAATTTAGTTTCTCTAGAGAGGTGAAGACTTTAAAATATTGTATATATACACATATATATATGTGTGTGTGTTGTTATTATCATTACATTTGTGTAGTTCATTGCGATTTAAAAAGCATTTTATACCCATGATATCATATGGTCCTAATAATAGCCCTCTGAGGTAGGTAGCAGAAATAAGGTGATGACATATGGCAATGACAGATGATGCAATTGAAACTCAAAGAGAGAAAGCAACAATAGTAATTATAATTATCGCAATTCATTAATAACTTCTTATAATCATCCCCATTTGACAAATTGGAAAACTAAGATCTGGAGGATGAGAAGTGATTCACCTAAAGGCATTTCCCAAAGGGAACAAGTCATAGGATCCAAACTCCAACAGCCCAGGCCCTCTCCCTTGAAGCCCAGTGTTCTTTTCACTCCTCACTTCCTCTGGTAAGAGAAGAAAGAAATCACTTGGAGGGAGGTATGATCAGGGAAGGTTTTATGGTGGCTCTTTGGTCAAAGCCTTGCTCCTTGCCAAGGCACAAGAGCTCCCATTCTGGAAATCCCCCTTCCTCCAGCATCAACCCCTCTAACATCCCTACTTAGATGCAATTGTTCCATGTCTGTGACCTCCTTTTCATCACCTACAAACATGCCCTTGTCTCTCTCTCCTCAAAAAACCCTCATTTGATCTGCCCATTCCCACTGTCCTCCTGTATCTCTGCTCCTTTTCAGGGCTAAGCCCCTTGAGAAGGCTGTCCACATCAGGTGCCTCCACTTCCTTTCCTCTCACTCTTTTCTTAACCCCTTACAATCTGACTTCCAACCTCATCATTCAACTGAAACTCCTCTCTCCAAAGCTACCAGACATATTTTAATTGTAAAGTCCAAGAATCTCTTCAATCCTCATCCTTCTTGACCTCTCTGCAGCCTTTGACACTGCAGCTCATCCTCTCCCGGACACGTCCTTCTCTCCAGGCTTTTGTGACACTGCTCTCTCTCACTTCTCCTCTGACTTTTTGACTTCTTCTCCATCTACTTGGGTGGCTCTTCATCCAAGTCACCCCAGATCACAATAGGAGACTCCGGAGGCATTCTCCTGGGCCCTCTTCTCTCTCTCTACCATTTCCCTTGGTGATCTCATCAGCTACCATGTTTCCAGCGATCATTTGCTATGTGGATGATTCTCAGATCTGTTAGTCCAGCCCTATCCTCTCTTCTGACCTCCAGTCTCCAGCCTCCAATCTCTGCCTACCTTTTAGACATCTTGAATCAGATGTCCTTTAGACATCTAAAACTCAACAAATCCAAAAATGAACTCACGTTCTGCCAAAACTCTCCCCTCTTCCTAACTTCCCTACTACCGTTGAGGGCACCACCATCTTCCTAGTCCACCAGGCTTACATGACCTAGGTGTCATTATCTCTCACTCCCCATATCCAATCTGGCGCCAAATCCTGTAGATTTCACCTTTGTAAAATCCCTCATATATACCCCCTTCTGTTGTCTTACATTGCCACCACCCTGGTACGGTCCTTCATTACCTTATGCCTGGAATATTGCAATAGCCCGGTGGTTGGTCTTTCCTCCTGCCAATTCATCCTCCATTTAGCTGTCAAATTAATTTTCCTAAAATGTGTTTTTGTTCAGTCATATCTGACTCTTTGTGACCCTGTGGACCATACTGTCTGTGAAATTTTCTTGGCCAAGATACCAGAGTGGTTTGCCATTTGCTTCTCCAGTGGATTAAGGCAAAGAGGGTTAAGTAACTTGCCCAGGGCCATACAACTAATCAGAGTCTGAAGCCAGATTTGAATTCAAGTTTCCCTGATTCCAAGCCTAGTGCTCTATCCACTGAGCCACCTAGCTGCCTCCTGCCTAAAATGTGGATCTAACTATATTACCTCCCTATTCAATAAACTCCAGTGACTCCCTGTTGTCTCCAGGATCAAGCATAAAATTCTCCATTTGGCTTTCAAAGTCCTTTAGAACTTAGCCCCTTCTACCTTTCCAGTCTTCTTACACTTTACTCTATCCCACTTACTCTGCAACCCAGGGACACAGGCATCTTCGATGTCTCTTGCACAAAACACTCAGTCTGCCAGCTGCAAGCATGCCCTGTAGCTGCCCCTGTATCTGGAACAATCTCTGCCTCCTACATAACCCAACTGCCTTTTAAGTTTTATCTGAAGTTCCACCTTAAGAATTTCCTAGCCTCCAGTGCCTTCCCTTTGAGATTGCCTCATATGTATATATGTATGTATATATGCATGCATGCATGTATGTATGCATGTGTATGTATTTTATTTATATTTATTCATTTATTTATTTTTGTACATAGTTGTTTGGTACATACGTTGTCTATCCTATCAGACAGACTGTGAGATCCTTGAGACCAGGGCCTATTTGATTTTTTGCCTTTCTTTGCTTCTCCAGTGCTTAGCCCAATGCCTGGTATCTAGAAGGTTCTTGATAAACACTACTTGATAAACTATGCACATGTATACACATGTGTATACACCAGTACACACTCACACATTCATGAATTTCAGGTTATTAGAAAAACAAAAATGCTCAGGTCATGATATTCCCTTCTTAGCCTTGTCTTTTGTTACTCCCCTCCAAGCACTCAGTTGTTGTCCAGCCATTTCAGTCGTGTGAGCCTCTTTGTTAACCCCATTTGGGGTTTTCTTGGCAAGGACACTGGAGTGATTTACCATTTCCTTCTACAGCTCATCTCACAGACGAAGAGCTGAGGGCCCAGGTATGAGTCTTCCTACCCCCAGGTCCTGCATTCTGTGCACCATGGCGCTGCCTGGGTAACCATAAGTACTCAATACTCCTGCCAAAATGGATAGCTCTCTACCTGAAGAGATACACTGTACTCTGCCACTTTTATACTCTTTTTTTTCTGTTGTTCCCTATGCCCAGAATGCCCTCCCTCTTTCCACTTGTTGAAGTCCTTTCCATTCTTAATAATAATAGTTTCCATTTTTATAGTACTTTAAGGTTTATAAAGCCATTTCCTCACAATGCTTTTATTTAGCACAATTATTATACCCATTTTACAGGTGAGGAAACAGAGGCTCAGAAACATTAAGTAATTGCTTGAGGTCACATTGTTGTAAGGTAGGAGAACAAGGAATCAAAGTGAGTCCCTCTGACTCCAAATCCACTTCTCTTTCCCCTGAGACTGCTTCTCCTTAAGGGACATCACAAGCACCATGCTGTCCTCCAGAAACCTTTACCTGATTTTCCCCAATCTGTAAGGACTCATCCCTTCAGACCTCAGACAACATTTTAGTTATCCCTTGCACCTCTCTAATGCATTTGGGAAGTAAATTTGTACATTGTTATTAAGCCCCCTCTGCTGGACCAAGAGCTATCTTGTAACCCTTCCAGGCTTAGCAGAGAGCTCTACTCACAGTAGGTGCTTAATAATTGTGTGCTGAACAAATGGAAATATTGTTCATTCCTGATGATGAATCCGTTTTCTTAAGGCTCATCTCCCATTTTCATGATGCAATAATCCCTGACCATACTTAGGAGATCATAGGATCAAAAAGGGCTTATGAGTTGGGAAGGAATTCAGAGTTCACCTAATCCATGCCCTTCATCTTACAGATGAGGAAACAGATGAATCCCAAGGTCACACAGGGAGTAAACAGAAGAGCCAGGAATTGCATCTGGTGCCTAGGAATCCAAGCCCAGGGCTCTCTCCCTGCTCCCAGCGGTCTGCCTTTCACTGTTTTCCCTGCTCATCTGAATCTTTTTCACTGTAGCCTCTGTGTCCCTCACCTGACCTGACAAATAAACATAGCAGGCATCTTTAACAGCAATAAGGACAGGGTTATGAGTTTTTATTTATACCATTTGCTATTTGATAACCAAAATGTCGTCAGCTAATTCTAATTACTTATTTAAGGCCATTGATTTCTTGGGTTTCTGTTGGGAGGCCTAACGGAATTGTATGTCACACAAATAGCCCACTAGCTGCCTACAAATTAAGACAAGCAGACAGGCCGCTGCAGCCTTGCAATAACCAGGCAGAAGGTTTATTTTAGCCTAAGCTCGGTGTGAAATATTTATGGGCTGATTTAAATACTGCAGAATTGTTGGTACCCACACCAGCGTCCCTGCCCACATTCTCCTCCTCCCCCAATCCACTGCCTCTCATCTGTATCCCAAAGCTAGTTACCTGTGCAGGGGTCAGTTCCCAGTCAACTAGATATTGGGGTCCTATAACCCAGGACCTATTTTCCATCTTTTCTCCTGGAGGCCGGCTCAGTCTTCAAGAACACTGGGTCAGAAAGACAAGATACAGTGCTAAGAATCTGGGAATTAAAGCCACAAGGTCTGAGTTTGGGTACCTGCTCCAATTCCTACTAGTTGTGTGAGCAAAAACATTTAAGTTCTCAGTGGCTGTTTCTTATCTGTGAAGCAGAGATGCTAACACTTGTATTTCCTCCTTTATAGGGTTAGTGTGTACAAAGGATTTCAGAAATTTAAAGTGATATAGAAATGTAAATATTAGAAGCCATAGATTATTAGATTCAGTTCACCTGCATTTATTATGCACCTACCATGAGCATGGCACTAGGCATACAAACACAAAAATATAGTCCTGCCCTCAAGGAACTTACATTCTATTGGGGGATTCAACATATACATGGATAAGTAAAAACAGTAACTCCTTTGCTTGAGAAGGAAGGTAGTAATAATGACTCTGGGGTAGTGGTGGTGGTTGGGCTCAAGAAAGCCATAGTTGGGGGCGGGGTGCAGGATGCTAGGAAGAGACATTCAATTAAACCTTGAAGGAATCTAAGGTTTCTAAGAGGCAGGGAGGTGGATGGAGTGAATTCAGGGGATGGGGACTGTGGGGGGGAGGGAGTGTGGCATCTCTACGTGCAAAATCAAAGTCTGTCTATGAAAGAAAGAAGATTTATAGAATATATATACATACATACATACATACATACACATATATACATATATACGTACACACACACACACACACACACACATATATAGCTTGAGAGAATGACAGAGTCAAGTGAAATCTTTTAATAATGGGAAAGACCTGAATATGCTCATATATAGCAAAGATGGAGCAATTAGATAGACAAGGAGAGATTGAAGATAAGAGGGGGAAAAATTATCAAAGGAGGATGGTGGAGGTCCTCAGTGTCACCTTCCTCCTCTCCCCTGGCTCCCAGCATGCATAGATATTCCCTGACTGCTTCTGGCCAACCTGTGTGACTCAGCATTTGAGTGCATTGGAGATGAAGAACTCCCTGGCTGCTTCTGCCCATGTGATGTTTTGGAATATAGGGTAAACCTGCAGTGGTGCCTTGGTAATCTCCCCATCCTGTGAGAGCTGCCATACTGTAACAAAACACCAAGTCCTTTTAGCCCTAGGACTCAACATGGCTAGACGCCTTAGTTTTCGTGGCTCCTGCTAGGGAAGTTTTCTTCTCTGGCACACTCAAATGCTAAGTCACACATGTGGTTGGCTAGAATCAGGTAGAGAATTCTCTGGTGGGTGGGTGGGCGAGCAAGCTCCTGGAAGAGATCAAGGGTGTCTGTAGATAAGACTGCCTTAAGCAAAGAGAAGAACTTTCTCTTTCTCAGAGACTGGAGCAATGGAAGAAAGAACAGGAGATAATGTAGGATTTGAGCTAGGAGGTAGGAGAGGGAGCTTGCCACAGTTGGCCTGGATTCTTTCAGTAAAGAAGGAAGAGAGGTCCTTACTCTTCTGAGGGGTATTGGAAGGGAGTATCCAGTGCTGGAGGAGAGAAGGCTTTTAGAACAGTTCCCATAGCAAGTGTGGTTGAGAGTAAATCAAAGAATGAAAGAATCGTTGTACAGCTGAGAAAGGCCCAGAGCATGCTTATATAATTCCCTGTGTGGACAAGGACAGGGAACCTGATTTTTGGAGAATTGTAATGATGCATAATCGAAGTGTCTTGGAGAGTCTTAGGAGTGTGTACTAACATTCTGTAACTAGTTTTGGTCTGCCAACCATGTAGTGAATGGCAAACTCTTCAGTGTGACTGCATTTGCTGAACCAGAACTGGGTGAAGCAGGCGACTTCAAAGGGCCTCTCCTTCCCTTGGTTTGGTTTCTTCTACCTGTTAGACAATGTCAGGTGAGAGACAAAGTTGGAAGAAGTTACCCTGCTTTGTTCTTTCTTTTGAAGTGACAGAGATTGATTAAGTGGGCAGTTGCAAGCTTCTAAGTTTTGAAAGATCAGGGATGTGAACCATCTGGGAATCTCCAAGAATGGAGGTTTGAGTTCATGGCATTAGAGAACAGACACTCCAGTCCCTTAGGGAATAACCCTAGAACCCTGAACCAGAGATGTGGCAGGCCTGACTCTTAGAGAAGGAGCCCTAGTCAGTGTTTCAAAGGACATGAGAAAATGATTACATAGACAGGAAAGGGCATGAGTGTCTTTGAGCAAGAGCCAGGTTTTTACAAGGGTAAGAAGATTCAAAAAATGTTAGAGGAAGAAGTCTAGGATGATAGGAGATTTGTAAGCAATGAAATTGGGGTGAGGGGAGTCAGGACCAGAGAGGATAATTGAAACAGTGAAGGGAGAGGAGGGGAAGGGAAGTGAAGGAAGAGAAGGAAAGGGAAGGGAGGAAGGGGGAGGGGAGGGAAGGGAAAGGAAAAAAGGGAAGGGAAAGAGAAGGGAAGGGAAGGGAAAAGGAGACAAGGAGAGGGGAATAAGTATATAATACCTATTATGTGCCAGACAGTATGCTAAATTCTATTTATAAATATGATTTCATTTGATTCTCACAATTCTCACAACAACCCTGTGAGGTAGGTGCTATTATTACCCTCATTTTACAACTGAGGAAACTGAGTCAAACAAAATAGAAGGATGGAATAGAAGAATGGGGGCTGAAGAAGGGTAGGGCTGAGATGGACACGGTGAGATGGACACGGATGAGAGATACATTCTCTTTTGGTAGCAGGGGAAAGGTATTTTTACCTAGCAAATATCAGTTGCAGGGAGGGGTTTACTAGATATATAAGACTCCTATCTAAGACCCTGACACATGTGCACCCCCATATGTATCAGCACACACATTTGTGTCTTTCACATCACTAGAGCTACAAGTCTTGATCAGGTCCTGTGTTCTCTGTCACATGTTGGTGATGAGGTGCAGGCTCTGGGGGCCCCCTTGAGCTCTCCTTGAATTTTTGAGGTACAGGCTCTGGGAAACCCCTTGAAGTCTGACTAAATCTTCCCACTTGATGAGGCATTTGCAGAGGCCTTAAGTTTTTCATTGTGCCTGGGCCCAAACCTCTGTTACTAGCCTGGCCCTCCATTGCCCATCTACTTCCAACCCTTGAGCCTATCAAAATATCAATCCACCCTTGCATTGACCTCACTAACCCCTCCTGAAGACCCTCCCAAACTCAGACTGGAGTCTGATCTCATTGACTCCTCCTGAAGATGCTCCCCAAACTCTTCCTCTAGACCACCCCTAGATTCCTCTGTACATAAGAACCTACCTTCCCTCCAATGTGGTGTGAGAGCACCATAGAAGGACCTACCATAGACTTACTCTGTATCAGACTTATTCTGGCCCGCTTGCTCAATGCAAGCATCATAGATACCTAGGCTCCCTAAGAGTCTACCCCATACGATGAACTTTTAATGAACTATTAATAAATTTTACTTTTCTTTGGCTGAGAAGACTTGAGTCGAATTCATTCAGCAGGACCTGGCATATTGGTATTTTGGGGTCTCTGGAGCAACCCTAACCCTCTTTATGGATAACATCACTGGGGCTGAACCAGTAGGGAGAGTGTTTTGTGTCTGGGTTGCTAAATATCCGGTGATAAGGTCCCCAGGAACCTGCCTGAGCTCCTGGAGAAAGGATCCGGATCTCTTGAGTGTGGAACATCTGCTTGGCTCCTGGTTGAGCCTAGTGTCTGAGGCCCCTAGAACTAGATAGAATCATGGAGTTGGAGGTCCTGCTGTTTGATGCCTACAGTAGCTAAGGAGGCTATATGTGTGTGGCAGCGAAAACACATGTTTGCTTGGGGGGACTGCACCTCAAATCCTTGTCTGCCTGTTCTTTCTCTGAATACAAGTGACCAAAGTATGATCCTGAGAGAAGGATGCTTCTGGTGTTGGTGATAACCCTATGAGTCTGGGAGGTCAGTTCTTAGGAACTGACTGGAAGTGGGAGCCAGATTCTGTAATTACAGCAAATCTGTGAGAGAAGACAAACCACCTCCAGGAGAAACTACCAAGAAGAATCTGGGTCTTGGGCTAAAGTCCAACACATGTGCTGACTTGTCAGGAGATTTCAACTTTGTGAGCTTCTCAGAATACAGATCTGAGGTAAATATGAATTATCTGTTCAGCAGGCCCACAGAGTGGTTCATGGAGAAGAGTACATCAAATGTGTTAATTCACATATTCAAAAGACTTTTGAGTCTTTTGTTTTAATTACTTCTTTTGTGGTAGAGAAAATAGATAACTGTCCTATATCTGATATCTAGAACTTTGTTCAGTGAGTATCTTCACTGGAAGGGATCTTGATAATCTTTTTTTTTTTTTTTGAAATCTCACATACAAACCATACTTAGGCTTGATTTAAGAGAGTATTGAAGGGCTTTGAGCAAATAAATTATTTTGACTATTATAAAAACCTAAATTAACTATAAAGAATATATGAAGAAAGATACTATCTGCATCTAGAAAAAGAACTGATAAACAGAAGTGTGTATAGGATAATTTCCATGTATTTGTGCATATATGTGTTTGTATGTGTGTTATGGGAGGAGGGAAGAAAAAAAGAAAAAAGAAATAATAACTTTGTTATATATTTAAAAGGAGTAGCAATAGGGGCAGCTAGGTGGCACAGTGAATAGAGCACTGACCCTGGAGTCAGGAGGACCTGAGTTCAAATCCAACCTCAGACACTTAACACTTACAAACTGTGTGACCTTGGACAAGTCACTTAACCCCAATTGTCCTGCCTCCCCCCCTCCAAAAAGACAAAAAATAAAAAATTAAAGGAATAGCAAGTTGTACACAGTAGATTTGCAGTTTTGTGCGCAATCATCTTTTAATTGTCATGGAAATGCTTGTTTTATTCCATAAATTAAAAATAAAATAATTTTTTTTGGTCGTTTTGGAGGGGTGAAGGCAGGGCCATTGGATTTAAGTGACTTGCCTGAGGTCACGTAGCTAATATGTGTCTGATGCCAGATTTGAACTCAGGTCCTCCTGACTCCAGGGCGGGTGCTCTATTCACTGTGCCACCTAGCTGTCTCAATAAACTTTATTTAAAAAAGAGATTATCTTTCATACTTTGGGATGGGGATATAATGAGCCAAGGAATGGGAAGAAAAAAAGGCCTGATCCCTTCTCTTACCTAGTACTAAAATTGGTCCTTGTGGGTCACCCCTGTGGGAGACAAGCCAAAAAGAGTCATCAGTGATGTCTTTCCCCCTACAACTTTATTCGTATTCTTTAGATGGGAATTTGGAGCACTGGAACAAGCCCCAAGAAAAGCCTGGGGACAGAGGCACTCCTTTGCAGGTTTGTTTTAGAATGAGTCAATACAGATCAAGCTTCCAGCATCATTTGGTAGTTTAGAGACACAGCATCCTGCAGCAGCTGCTCCAATCTACATCCCTAGGAGAAACACACTGACTTGTTCACACTCAGTGTGACTCATAGGGAAAGTGTTTCATTAGGAAGGATATTAATAAACTGGAGAGTTGTCCTGAGGAAGGCAACCAGGATGATGAAGGGCTTCAAGTTCATGACAAAAGAGCATCAGCTGAAGGAACTGGGTATGTTTAGCTTAGAGAGGAGAAGGGGGTGTGTGGGGGGAAGGAAGAATGTGAGAGCTGTCCTCAAGTACTGGAAGGGCTGACCCCAGGGAAGAAAGATTAGATTTGTTTTGCTTTGCTCCATAGGGCAAAAGTAGAAACAGTGGGTGCAAAGTTGCAAAGAGGCAATTTTAAGTTTGATTTAAGGGGGAAAAAAAAAGCCCTAACAATTAGAACTAACCAAAAGCCGAAAGGGTTGCCATGGGAGGTGATGAATTTCCCCTCATTGGAAGTATTTCAGGAAAGATTGGATGGCCACTTGTCAGTTATACTAAAGTGGTTGATTCTTTGTCATATATGAGTTTGATGGGGCTGAAACGGGTGAGAAAGTTCAAGGATTAAGGGTCTTTCTCTTTTAGGGGTTCCATTGAAGAGGTACCCAAAGAGGGTTAGGGCTGCCTGAGACCCCAAAATACCAACACGCTGGGTCCAGCTGAAAGAATTCCACTCACATCTTCTCAGCCAAGGAAAAAGTAAAGTTTATTGAAAGATATGGGGTAGACTCTTACAGAGCAAGTTTCTGCTAGGCCATTCTATGGCGCTCTCAGAGAGCATGGAAGGAAGATGGGGTTCTATATGCAGAAAGGTTGTGGGAGGAATCTAGGGGTGGTCCAGAGGAGGAGATTGGGGAGGGTCTTTAGGAGGAGTCAGATGAGGTCAGACTCCAGTAGGGAGGGTCTTCAGGAGTCAAGATGAGGTCAGACTCCAGTAATGAGTGATTAAGGGTGGGAAGTTGCTGGAGGCTACCTGGAGACCATAGACAATGGTGGGCCAGGCC
>JAQQSW010008554.1:0-13441 GCA_028646575.1 Pseudocheirus occidentalis
CTGCAGCCCCCACCAGCTTTGGCTCACTGAAAATGCACCCCAGGACCACCACCCAAGACCACAAGCTGGATCCAGGCCATTCAATGCAAGACCACTTAGCGTCTGAATGAACCCTTGCCCCCCCTGCAGTCTGTAGGCTAGGAGCTCTGCAGCAGCCATGTGGAGGCTGCTGCAGGGCCGCCACTTCTGCTCCTTCCTTGTCCTGGAGGCAGTTTGGCCAGACCACTTTTCTCTGCCAAATTTAACTGAGTTCCACTGACTTTTCACTTTATCCTTCTTTCTTATGGCTTTGATAATTCTGGAAACTGCCACAACTGCTGCTGATCCACTCTCCTGAAGGCTCCAGCTGTGGCTTATCCTGGCCGCCCTGGGGCCAAGCCATGGTTTCAGGCTGGGCTGGTTTTGGCTCCCAGCATGCAGTGATGAGCCCTTCCTGCCAAGCTGCCATCAGTGGGAGATGTTTTTCTGTATTTTTGTGAGTTTTGGAGTCCTAAAATTTGTTTAGAGTTATATTTTATGGGTGTTTGAGATGGCTATGTGAGAGCTGCAGAACCTTAGATAAATGGATCAATGAAATAAACAAAACAAAATAAAATCAGGAACAACTTAATTCAAAACCCAGTGTCAGATAAATCTAAAAACAAAAATTACTTAAGAAAAAATTTCCTTTTTGATTTAAAAGAAACTACTAGGAAAACTAGAAAGCAGTCTGGAAGAAATTAGACTTAGACTAACATCTTCTGACACTTTCCACAATAAATACAAAACAAATGTGTCCTTAATATTAAAGATTACACCATAAAATAATAGGAAAACAGGTCATACACCTTCCATATCTATGGGTAAAAGATATATTCTTAACCAAATAAGAGATAAAGGAAATTTCAAAAGATAAATAATTTTTACTACATGTAATTGAAAAGCTTCTGTACAATATCAGTCAAGAGAAGTGGTCAAATGGGGGGAAATGACTTTGCTTCAAATTTCTCAAATGAGAGTTTGGAAAATAAAGTATATATATATAAAGTATATGTGTGTGTGTGAGAGTGTGTGTATGAAATAAGATATAAAGTTATGGGAATCTGAAGATCTTCCCTGTCCCTAGACCCTTTGTTTAAGTGGCTTAAGTGACTCTAAGAATCTTTCCTGATTTGAAAGTATACTCTGCCCCCTAATAGGCTGAATGTGGTCACATGGAGCCTGTGGCAGGAGGCTTGTTTATTGGGAATTCCCAGACCTTGTTGTTTGTGATTGGGCAGTGGGTCAATTTGGCCAGATGAGACTCTGGGAAGCCACTGAGCCCCCCAGCTTTGAAAAACCCAGATGTTGGTGCTTCCCTCCCTGGTAACTAAATAGGTATGGATGTAATTGTCAGTTAGTTAGAAGCCCTTCTGCTGATCTGTTTCTTTGACTGCTTGTAACTTCTGTTCGTAACTTGTGTTTGTATTCTCTGAAGTTCAGGGTGCTGACTTTTTCCCCTGAACTAGGTAAATATATATGTTTGATTGATTAAAGTGAGATTGTTAATCCATTTTGAGTTGCTTTCCTTTAGAAAAGCACATCTAAGAACCTGTGCTAGCAGCCATCTTGGGTATGCTAGGTTTCTTGCTGATACAATAGACAACAATATATTATATTATGTTTTAAAGTTATATAATTTCATGTTATATTATAATAGTATTATATTGTGTCATGCCACATAATATCATAGTGTATATGGAAAGAGAAGAGAGAAAGAGAGAGAGAAATACCTCTACATTTATGTGATGTAAAGCCATTCCCCAATAGACAAGTGGTTAAAGGATACAAAGAGTTCTCAAAATAAAAATTGCACACTATTAGTAATGGCATGAAAGAATGCTTAAAATCACTAATAATAAAAGAAAAGCAATGCAATACAACCATAAGGTTTTACCCCACACACAGTAATTTGGCAAACATGACAAAAGATTGGAATGGTCAATTTTGGATAGTATGCCAGTGAGTCAATAAGCATTTAGTAAGCACCTACTATAACCCAGACACTGTGCCAAATACTAGGGATACAAAATATGAGACAAAATATATCCCCTTCGCTTAAGGAGCTCACAATCTAATGAAGAAGACAACAAGCAAATAAATAAGAAAAAACAAGCTATATACAAGACATATTGATAATTAAAAGAAGGAAGAAATTAGAATTAAGAGGGGGTAAGAAAGACTACCTAGAAGATGGTATTTTATTTGAGACTGCAAGAAATCCATGGAAGCTAGGAGACATAGGTGAGGAGAGCATTTCAGGACTGTAGGACAGCCCAAGAAAATGCTTAGACCCAAGAGATAGAGAGTCATGTTCATCGAACAGCAAAGGAACCAGTGTTACTGAATCAAAGAGTATGTTGTTGCTAGTAAAGCGAAAGAAGTCTGGGAATGTTTGGCAGGGGGTGTACCGGGTTAGATTATGAAGGCTTTGAATGCCAGTGTATTTTATATTTGATACTGAAGATTAAAGGGAGCTACTAGAATTTAGTGAGTAAAAGAGCATCATGTTCAGATTGTGCTTTAGAAAAACCACTTTGGTGTCTGAATGGAGAATGAACTGGCATACAGTGAGACTTGAGACAAGGCTATTTCAATAGTCCAACCATAAGGTGATGAGAGCTTGTACCAGAGTGTTGGCAGTACTAAAGGAGAAAAGAAGGTGTATTTGAAGTATACTGCAAGGAGAAATCAGCAGGTGTCAGCGATTAATTAGATATAGGTGATAACATCAGTCAAAGATGATTCCTAGATTATGAACGTGAGAGGATAACGAAAGTAACAGGGAAGTTTAAAGGAGTGGGAAGAGGGTTTAGAAGATAAATAATTCTCCTATTTTGGCTCACTTCACTTTGCATCAGTTTATACATGTCTTCTCAAGATTTTCTGAAACTATCCCTTTCAATATTACTTTTTAAAAATATTATTTATATATTTATAAATATTATATCATATATAAATTATATAAATATTATATATGTTTGTATAGTATATAAGTTATATAAATACATTATAGTATATAAAGATTATACTATATAAATATTATATAATTTATTTTTTTAATTATTTATTTATTTTTAGTTTGCAACATTCTTTTCCACAAGATTTTGAGTTACATTTTTTTTCTCCCCATCTTTCCCCTACACCCACCCCAAAATAGCAAGCCTACTGAATACCCCTTCCCCCAATCTGTGTTCTCTTATGTCCTCTCCCATAACCCCACTAACTTTCTAGTAGGGCAAGATAGATTTCTATACCCCAAAGTCTGTATATCTAATTTCCCAGTTGCATGTAAAAAAAAATTTTTATAGTGTTTAAAACTTCAAGTTCCAGATTTTTCCCCTTCTTTCCTCCTCACCCACACCCACTGGGAAGATAAACAATTCAATATAGATTGTACATGTGCAAGTACCCAGATCATTTCCATAGTAGTTATATTGTGAAAGACTAACTGTATTTCCCTCCATCCTATCCCACCATGCACATACTTTATTTTCTTCTTTGACCTTATCCCTTTTCAAAAGTGTTTGCTTCTAACTACTCTCTCCCCCAATCTACTCTCCCTTCTATCATTCCCCATTTTATCCCCTACACCCCTATTTTCCTGTAGGGTAAGATACCCAATTGAGTGTGTATGTTATTCCTTCCTTAAGCCAAATTCAATGAGAATTCAGTTGTCTCATTCCTTTTCACCTTCCTGCTCTTCCCCTCCATTGTAACAATTTTCTCTTGCCCCTTTTATATAATTTACCCTGATCTATCTTTCCCTTTCTCTTTCTCCCAATAAATTCCTCTATCACCTTTTAATTTTATTTTTTAGATAACATCACTTCATATTCAACATATTCAACACAGATATATATTTATATACACATACACCTTACTATGCACACATATATATGTATGTGAACATTTGTACATATATATTCCCTTCAACTATCCTCATGCTGAGAAAAGTCTTATTAGTTGCAATTATCATTTTTCTGTGTAGGAATGTAAATAGGGCAACTTTAATAAGTTCCTTATGATTTCTTTTTCCTGTTTACCTTCTTATATTTCTCTTGCTCCTTGTATTTGAAAGTCAGATTTTATGTTCAGCTCTGGTTTTTTCATCAAGAATGTTTTAAAATCCTCTATTTTACTGAATGACTATATTTTCCCCTGTAGCATTATACTCAATTTTATGGGTAGGTGATTCTTGGTTTTAGTTCTAGCTTCTTTGACCTCTGGAATATAATATTCCAAGCCCTTCAATCCTTTAATGTAGAAGCTGCTAGGCCTTGTGTTATCCTGATTGTGTTTCCACAATACTCAAATTGTTTCTTCCTCAGTGTTTGCAGTACTTCCTCCTTGACATTTCCTCCTGGGAACTCTGGAATTTGGCTATAATATTCCTAGGAGTTTTCTTTTGGGCATCTTTTCCAAGAGGTGATTGGTAAATTCTTTCCATTTCTATTTTGCTCTCTGGTTCTAGAATATCAGAGCAATTTTGTTTGATAATTTCTTGAAACACCGTGTCTAGAATCTTTTTTTTGATCACAGCTTTCAGGTAGTCCAATAATTTTAAAATTATATCTCCTGGATAATCTCCAGGTCAGTGGTTTTTCCAATGAGATATTTCACATTGCCTTCTCTTTTTCCATTTGTTTGTATCTGTTTTATAGTATCTTGATTTCTCATAAAGTCATTACCTTCCAATTGCTCCAATCTTATTTTGAAGGAATTATTCTCTTTAGTGAGTTTTTGAGATTCCTTTTCCATCTGGCAAATTCAGCCTTTTAAGGCATTCTCCTCATTGCCTTTTTGGGTCTCTTTTGCCATTTGAGTTAGTCTATTTTTTAAGGTTTTATTTTCTTCAGTGTATTTTTGGGTCTCCTTTAGCAAGCTGTTGACTAGCTTTTCATGATTTTCTTGCATCATTCTCATTTCTCTTCCCAGTTTTTCCCCCACATCTCATACCTGATTTTCAAAATTCTTCTTGAGCTCCTCCATGTCCTATAACTAATTCATATTTTTCTTGGAGGCTTTTCTTTGTCTTTCTCCATGCTTTGATCCTTTTTGTCCTGAAAAAAAGGATTCTATGGTTTGTTTGTGCTTATTGGCTCATATTGGTAGTCAATTACTTGACTTTTGGGCTCTTTGCCATGGTAGAACTCTGCTTCCAGAATGGAGAGAGCTTTGTCCCAAATGGCTGGGGTTTTTGCAGATGCTGGAGCTATTTGGAGGGTGCCCTCTTTATAGCCCCAACAAGCTCTGGCTCACTTGTCACGCACTCCAGGACTACCACCCAAGACCACAATCCAGATCCAAGCAGGTGAAAGAAAGAACGATTACCCTCTAAATGGTCATTCCGTCCCCATACAATCTGCAGGCCAGGAGCTCTGGAAGCTGCCATGACTCCAATCATTTCTTACCCTGGGGGCAGGGACCAGACCATGGTCTTCAGTTCCCCCCCCCATTCCAACAGAGTTCCTCACTGACCTTTGACTTTGTCTTTGGCGTTTATGGGTTGAGAAGTCTGGAAACCATCATAGCTGCTGGTGATTCACTCTCCTGAAGTCTGCTCTGGCCACCGCTGGCTAGGGCCACCCTGGAACCAGAACCATGTACCTCACACAGGACTGTGCTCAGCTCCCAGCTCAGTGCAATAGATTCTTCCTGTCTGCCTGGCTGGCTGTCTTCAGTGGGAGATTTGTTTCTCTTTGTCACTTTGTGGGTTCTGTAGCGCTTAAGTTTGTTTAGAGACTTTTTTTGTCTTTATTAATTTGTTTGTTTACTTTTAGTTTACAAGATTCAGTTCCACAATCTCTTCAGTTTCAAATTTTCTCTCCCTCCCTCTCCTTGTCCCCCCCGCCATGGCTACATGCAATCAAGTATAGAATTTGTGAATACTTTCACATTAGACAGTAGTCAGGTTATAAAGAAGGATTCTAATGGATGGAATGAACAATAGAAAGAGGAAACAAAACCAAACAAGAAAAAGAAAGAGAGCAGGTAGTTTGCTTCAATCTGCATTCAAGCTCTGTCCTTTCTAGTTTTTTCTCTGAATGCAGACATCTCTCTACATCTGTAATGATACTGGGATTTGAAAATCTTCCATGCCCCTTGAACTTGCTGATGTAGCAGGAAGGGGTGGAGCAAGAGAAAGCCAGAGTCAAGCTTGCATCTGTGCCTTGGTGACTGGAAGCAGCAATAGCAGTGGCTGTAGCTGCTGCATGAACTCCTTTTTCTTTGAGCCCACCAGAATCTCTGCTAAGGATTCCTGCTGAGGACTGCCAGGGACAGAGCTGCTGGGAGCAAGCTGCCTGTACACTGAATAGTGGCATGAGTGAGGAGAGGAGGATCTTTGGCTGAGGTAGCCTGTCCTGTTTTGAAGGCTTGAGAATGTGGGTGTTTACTACATTAACTACATGTGCCAACTTCATAACTGCTGCATTGGCTTTGGCTTTCTGGTTTGGGACTCAGTTTTCTGGTATTTGAATAAATGGTCTAGTTATATTTCCCATGTAAAGAGTCTGCTACATTTTGGTATTAATAACCATATCAGCATACTTATAGAAACTGTAGGCATTGTGAATACTATATTGTTGATATACCATCATGATTCTTTTGGAGTCATCTGCTCTTCTCACTCAGCATCAGTTTGTATAAGCCTCTCCAGGAAAACGTGAAGTCTATCTGCTCCTCATTTCTTATAGCACAATAGTATTCCATTACATTCATATACCACAACTTATTTAGCCATTCCACAATTGATGGGCATCCCCTTAATTTCCAATTCTTTGCCACCACAAAAAGAGCTGCTATAAATATTTTTGTGTATCTGGGTCTTCCTCCCCCTTCTATGATCTCTCTGGGATACAACCCTTGAAGTGGTATTGCTAGGTCAAAGTGTATGAAATTATTTATATCCCTTTGGGCATAGTTCCAGATTCCTCTCCAGAATAGTTGAATCAGTTCACAACTCCACCAACAATGCATTAGCATTCCAATTTTTTCCTACATCCTCTCCAGCATTTGTCATTTTCCTGTTTTATCATCTCAGCCAATCTGAACTGTGAGATGTGGCACCTCAGAGTTGTTTTGAATTGCATTTCTCTAATCACTAGTGATTTAGAGAATTTTTCATATCTTTATAGATATCTTTAATTTCTTCCTCTGAAAACTGCTTGTTCATATCCTTTGACCATTTATCAATTAGAGTCATTTTTTACATGTATTGGAAGTGATTGGAGCAGGAGCTCATGCCAAGTTTTTGCTTCTACTCAGCCATCTTGGCTCTATCCCCTTTTATTATTTCTTATAACACAACAGTATTCCATTACATTAATATCCATAACCTATTTTGGCATTCCCCAACTGATAGGCGCCCCCTCAGTTTCCAATTCTTTGCCACCACAAAAAGAGCTACTATAAAAATTTTTGTACATATGGGTATTTTTCCTCTTCCTTTGATCTTTTTGAGAAACTAATCTAACAGCAGGATTGCTAGGTCAAGGTATGCACAATTTAATAGCTTTTGGAGCAGACTTTTCAGTTGCTTTCCAGAATGAGTGGACTATTTCACATCTCCACTAACAGTGCTGCACTTTTTGTTGTATCAAAGACCTGGATATGAATTACATGTCCACCAATTTAAGAAATGGCTAAACAAATTATGGTACAAGAATGTAAAGGAATATTATTGTAGCATGAGAAACAACAAATATGGTTAATACAGAGAAACATGGAAAGACTTCTATGAATTCATGCAGAATTAAGTAAGCAGAATGAAAACAATAAATACAATGACTAAAGCCAGTAAAAAAGAAAAATGCACATCACTTAAAAATAAATGTTGCAAAATTACAAAAAAATAAGCAAGCCCTCAAAGAAGCAACATAAGAAGGCACCCCACCCCATGCCTTTACATAGATGTGATCCTCATGAGTATAGAACATTGCCTAGATTTTAGAATTTTGTGCTGTATTAATAGGCTTTACTGATTTTTCTCTTCCATGTATTCTTTGAAAAATATTACTTTAAAATTATATTGGCATGCTTTGTTTTTACCTTACATACTCTCCCAGATTATTCCTACCCCATGAGAGCTATCTTATAAAAAAGTAAAAAGCAACCATGCAGAACTGGTAATGGAGATTTCATTTGAATGTGTACATAATATTAGACTTCTGTAGCTGTGCTAATCTCTCTATTTTGAAATTTTTTTTAATTAACAGAAATCTTTTCTCTCTCTCCTACCCCCACCCCAATGGGAAATAAAAGATAAAAGAAAATCAAATTCATTGTAACAAATATGCATAACCAAGAAAAAATAAATTCAGTAATTGTATGCAAATCTATTCAGAGACATATAAAATATTTGTTATAAATTTATATAAACTAAATTACAATATATAATATACTTACATGTAGTTGTATATAGTCATTGTATAAACACCTTCCCAACACTCCCTTAGTTGTCTTTTCCCTCTGATTGGAGGGCTGGAGGCAGAAATATTAAATTCCTCCCAAATCCTTCCTTTATAGAGGGTTCAGATCCTTTAAAGTAACTCTTATTTTCTGTCAGTTGCTGGCCTTGGCTTCCACCTCACAGAACTCCATATTCCTTGTGTCTGCACCATTCCGCCTTCACCTTACCCCTTCTTTATAGCTTTCTTTTATACATTGTTTTCCCCTATTAGTTTGCAAGCTCCTTGAGGGAAGGAACTATCTTTTGTCTCGTTTCATAAACCTAGCACTTAGTACAGTGCCTGACACACAGTAGGTGCTTAATAAACGTTCATTGAAATGATTTAAATTTAATGTCTTATCACTAGATCTCTGGAGTCATGGATACTAATTTCATTTATCAGAGATCTTACAATTCTCAAAGTCGCTTTTCTTTATAATGTTATTAGTGTATAAATTATTCTCCTCATTCTGTTCATTTCATTTTTCATCAGTTCATGGCTTCAAAATTGCACATTTTTATAAAGTTGGTGCTATAGTATAACTTGTTTTTCTAGTTCTGATTACATCATTCAGAATTCAGTTCATAAAGTCTTTTCATGTGCCTTTGAAATCATCTATTTCCTCATTTCTTATAATACAATAGTATTCTGTAACATTCATATTCTAGAATTGATTCAGTCATTCCTCAATTAAAGACAATCTCTTAGCTTCAAGTTTTTTTGGCTATCACAGAAAAGGGCTATTCTAAATAATTTTTGTATGTATTATTTGGAATGGCACTCAGAGAAGTGGAAGGAGAATAGATACTGGGAGAAAATTTGGCAACATAAGAATAAGAGATATCAATTAAATATATTTTTAAAAGAAGAGAGGCAGTGAAAAGGAAGGAACTAAATATGAATAACAGAAAAAGAGGTAAGATCTTAGAGGGAAAAAAAATTAAATCAAGATATATAAGACAGCAAGAAATAGAGATCCCTCTTCTTTTGCACAGAGAAAGAAGGATGTTCATTTTGCTTAATTTCAGTGGATATTTGCCAAAACATGTACTACATGGATTAAATGTATTAAGGCTAAAGACAAAATTGGCTGAGTTCATAAAAAGGAATTCATTAATTAGTTTGTTATTCAGTTGTTCAGGCTTATTAGCTTAATAAGACCTTTGTCTTGTTGAAAACTTTAAATCTACAGAACTGCTGTGATTGCTGAGTAATATTTGAAAGATCATGCAAAATAGGAGAGGAACAAGACTGTAAAAGGGCAAATGCCTCCATTTTCAAAAAAGGGAAGAGATTTTAGGAGAAAAAAATCAAAGCTATGTATAGTCATATAAAGTGAAATAAATCATTATTGATTAGAAAAATGTAAATTAAAACTACTCTGAGGTGCTACCTCACATCTGTCAGAAATGACAAATGCTGGAGGTGATAGGTACAGGTACACTAGTAAACTGCTGGTGGAATCATGAACTGGTTCAGCCTTTCTGGAGAACAATTTGGAACTTGCTCAAAGGGCTATAAAATTTTGACCCAGTAATAACACTACTAGTTCTGTATCTCAAAAAGATTAGAGAAAAAGAGAAAGGACCTATATGCACAAAATATTTATAGTAGGTCTTTTTTGTAGAAGCAAAGAATTTAAAATTGAAGGGATTGTCATAAAATTGAAGGAAAGTTGAGGAATGACTGAACAAGTCATGGAATAATATTGTGATGGAGTAATACTATTATAAGAAATTGTACAGAAAAAGCATGGTAAGACCTAGTTGGGATATCATTTTGCATAGTAATAGTAATGTTGTCATAATTATCAGCTGTGAAAGACTTGGCTACTCTGATCAACACAATGATCTGAGAGAGTTCCAAATTACTCAGGATGAAAAAATGCTATTTACCTCCAGAGAGAGAACTGATTAACTCTGAGTGAAAATTGAAGTATAATTTTCTAATTTTTGTTGTTTTTTTGGTGATATGGCTAATATAGAAATATATTTTGCATGATTTCACATGTATAATTAATTGATATCATTTCGCTTGCCTTCTCAGTGGATAAAAGAAAACTGGGAAGGAGGCAGAGAATTCAGAACTCAAAATTTTAAAAGAAAAAATTTCTTGTTTTATGTTTGTTTAAAATTAACAAAAATTAACAAAATTAACAAAAAAAATTATACCTAAATAAATAAATAATGTTTTTCAAGAAAGAGAAAAATGCCTGCAAACTATAGGCCAATGAACCTATTGTTTAAGAAATGGTTGGTGAATGTCTAGAAAGAGAAGAGGTGATTATAAAGGACAAATAAGGATTCATAAAGACTGGATCATGCCAAACTAACTTAATTTCCTTTTTGGACAAGATTGATAGACTGACAGCTGGTGTGGTGGATATAGATAAATTAGAAAATATTTTGATGATGTTTAGAAACCCTTTTGACAAATTATCTCATGCTATTCTTGTGGAGAAGACAGATATAGATGGATCTACTTAGATAATATAATCAAATTATTTCAAAGGCCTGGTTAGATGGTTAGACTTAAAAAGTAGTGGTTAATAGTTCAGTGTCAACATATCAGGAGATCTCCAGTGGAGTACCTAAGGAATTTATGCTAGGCCCTGGGCTGTTTTTCTTTATTTTACTTCAGTTAAAGACTCCTCAAATTTGCACATGGGCACAAAGCTGGATGGGACAGTTAACAAAGTAGGTTATAGTAAGGAACTACAATTATCTTGATTAGTTAGAGGATCAGGCTTAATCAAATATAATAAAATGCAACAGAGATAAATGTAAAGTCTTAAATTTAGGCATAAAAAATAACTTTATATGCATAAAATGGGAGAGGTATGGTGAGATAGTTGTTTGAGAAAGACCTGAGGGTTCAATAAGAGTCGGCATTGTATTGTAACAGCCAAGAAATGATAAAAAATATTAATAATGACATCTCAGGCTGTCCCTTCTAAGGTCCCTTCCACTTCTTAAAATCTTTGATTCTGTGAAATTACTATGTAGATTCCTGATAGAAATACAAGATACATGTAATTAATACTTTCTCTCATCAGCAACAAACTAACTCTGAACCTACTATCTTTAAAATGCTTTTCTTGGTACTGTGAGGAATACAAAGAAGTTTAAGAAATAGTCCCTGTCCCTAAGAAACTTAAAATAAAATGTGGAGGTAAGACATATATGTGAACAGAAAAATGATTTTAAAGCACATTCTTTCTTAATGACACACAGTAATGACTGAATCCAACCAAGGAGACAGAAAATCAATTTTTTTAAAAAATGTAGACTAAACATGACCCTCAATAATAAATTTGCTAATAATTACTACCTCTTTAGGACATTAGTGTGGTTTTTTTTAAAAAATATTTTATATAAAACCATGATTTTTCATTTCACAAATCTTGATTGTTAAAAAGTACATAAATTTCTGCACATTTCTTTTCCAAACTATCCTACATGACTGCTTCCTTCTGAACTTCCTTTTGTTTTATGAATTCTTTAAAATGTTACAATGTCCATTTTGTTTTGACATTTCTTTTTTCTGATTCCCTTTTCTTCATCCTTCAACCCCTCCCCCCTCCAAAAGAGCAAGAGAAAGAAAGGAGTTCCTTCTTACAAATAAGGATAGTGTCCAGGTCCAAAAATGCATGTTTTTGCACCTTAAATTTTACCTACCTGTCAACAGGATAAGTAACATGGTTCATCATAAGTCCACTGGAAACACAGCTCATCATTGCTTTGAACAGTATTCTTAAAAGTTTCCATTTTTCTTTATAATGTTGTTGTTGGCTACCTAAAATATCCTTAGATTCTAGTCTTTTTTTTTTAATCTTCCCTATTACCAACTCCTTCGGGACCAGGATCATTCCTTCCCTACTATTATTGTCACTTTTAACTCCCATCTTCCCTAAGCCTGCTGGTTTTCCTATTAAGATTAATGTGTTTCTACTCCCATTTTCCCATCTTTGTATATTCTTTCTCATATATCCCAAATGTGAGTAGTACTAAGTTTGACTCTTATCTGTCATATACTAGTTAGCAACTTCTTCCTTTTAACCTCTCTTCCTTTTCCCATATTCAAACCCTTAGAACAGAACCATCTCCACATTCCCTCAATACACTTAAAGTATTGAAGGAACATGTTTCTTCTATCTATTAGAATGCTAACACAACATCATCATACAGCTTCTTTTGATTGCTCAAAGCAACCTACCTATCTAGGTATCTATTAGCTTTTATGTTTGTATTTCACAATTCCTACTCAGCTCTGATCTTTTCATCAAAAATGCTTGAAATTGCTCTATTCAATTAGCAATCCATTTTCCATCTGTAGGATTCTAATCAGAGACATGGAAAGTGAGTCTTGGTTGTAAGTCTATAGCTTTTGCCTTTTGGAATATTGCTACTTATTCTACTTCAAATCTTTCCTCAAGGGCTTTTATTTTACTTTTATTCTCTTGACTCATTTCTTCCAGATATGGTCATTGCAGAAAACCTACTTTTTCCTTCAAGTGTCTGCTTGTAGTTGTATTGAAATTTTATTTGCAATAACCTTTTTACCTTGGATGGTGTTTTCTTTAATTTACTCATCTCCCCAGTTTTAGTTACTGAGTTACGGCTTTGTGACAGGAGCCAGGCTCTGCTCCACTCCAACCCGTGTTCTGGGGTGAGATGTTAGGCTATCCTTGGTCTCACCAAGACCTCTGGGTTATTGTACTGATCTCCCTCCTAGAGTCTGAAATACACACACGCCCTTGGTTTTTGAGTTTGAGTTCTAGATCTTCAACTATCTCTCTAGTGTCTCAGGATAAAGTCTTTGGGATCTCAGAATCCCTAGGCTTGGATTGCCTGGGTCTGATCACTGTATCACTGCACTGGTCTTGGCCATTGGCCTAGTCATCACCATATTTTTCCCACCCCACTGCTATTCCCTGAAGCAAAGATCTCCATTCTGGGGCTTTCTGATCA
>JAQQSW010008555.1:0-13441 GCA_028646575.1 Pseudocheirus occidentalis
CAATCCAGATCCAGGCTGCTCAATGCAAGAGCCCTTGGCCCTGATGGATCGCCTCAGCCCCCCCTGCTATCTGCAGGCCGAGGGCTCTGAAGCAGCCCAGTGGAGGCCACTGCTGCTCCATTTCTGCTGCTGCAGCTGCCTCCCACTGCTTCCTTGCCCTGGGAGCAATTTGGCCAACCCGCTCTTCTCCTCCCCAGTTAGCAAAATCCACTGACCTTTCTCTTAGCCTTTTTATCTTCTGGCCTGATAAATGTGGTAACTGTGCCTCCAGTGCAGCTGATCTGCTCCCCTATAGATGCAGCTCCCCGCCAGATGCCCCAGGGCCTGACCCGGCTGGGGTTTCAGCAGTGGTTCCCAGACTGCTGTGAAGAGCCCTGCCTGCTGAGCTGCCTGTAGCAACAGATGTGCTTTCTTTCTTTTGGAGAGTTTTGGAGCTTGAAAATCTGTTTAGAGTCCCGTTTTATGAGTTTTAACGTGTTTGTGTGGGAGCTGTGGTGCTTTGCTGCTTCTACGCCGCCATCTTGGCTCCGCCCCCTCCCATAGACATCTTAAATTCAGTATGTCTAAAATGGATCTTACCCCTTAAAACCTCTCCCCTTCCACACTTCTTTATTACTGTTAAGAACACCACCATATTCCCAATCTCTCTGGCTCACAACCTAGTTTTCCTCCTCAAATCTTCACTTTCTGTAACCCCCATATCCAATCTGTTGCCAAGTTTTGTTGGCCGATTTATAACATCTCTTGCATATGCCCCTTTCACTCCTTTGACATAGTCTCTATGCTGGTGTAAGCTCTCATCACCTCTCACACCTTGAATATTGTAATAGTCTACTGATGGGTCTGTCTGCCTCAAGTCTTTCTCCACTCCAGGTCATTCTCCACTCTATGGTCAAAGTGATCTTCCTAAAACGTAGGTCTGACCATGTCATCCTCTTCTTCTCTATAAAGTCCCATGGCTCACTATCACTTCCAGGGTCATATGTTAAATCCTCTGTTTGGGGTTCAAAACCCTTTATGACTCCCCCTCCCCCTCTTCACCTTGCAATCCTCATATACCTTGCACTAACTTCTCCTCTCACTCTCTTCTCTTAAATCCATTGGTATTAGTCTCTCTGGTTTTCCTTGAAAAAGGTAGATCTCTGGGGGCGGCTAGGTGGTGCAGTGAATAGAGCACCGGCCCTGGAGTCAGGAGGACCTGAGTTCAAATCTGGCCTCAGACACTTAACATACACAAACAAAAAAACTAGCCGTGTGCCTTGGGCAAGTCACTTAATCCCAACTGCCCTCCAAAAAGCAAAAAAAAAAAAAGGTACATCTCTGAACTCTGGACATTTCATTGGCTATCCCCTCTACTTGGAATAGTCTCCTTCTTCGTCTCCATTTAATGGTTTTCCTGACTTCATTTAAATACTAATTCCTCCTACAGAGATCCTTTCCTGATCAGAATTAGTTCTGGTGCCTTCCTTATGCTGATTATTTCATATTTATCCCATCAGACCATGACCTTCTTCAGAACAGGGATTAGCTTTTGCTTTTCTCTGCATCCTCCATGCTTAGCACATTGCCCAGCACATCATGGGGACTTAGTAAATGTTTATGGACTGACACTGGAGAAGGTTGATATCAGCACTACTAAACTGAAATAATTATCTCTGGTGCTAGAATGTTTGGGTTGGAGGTGGGAGTGTTGATAGACTGAGTGGGAAGAGAGCAGGGGACTCACAAATGGGACCATCGAGATAAGCATAATTAGGGATGAAACTGGTCCAAACTGACATTCTCACCACTGCCTTCCCCAAATTAAGTATTAAATCTTTCCTTTCGGGATTTTCAATATATCTAACTTAAATATATTTAGAAATCCGCTTACAAATGATGCTGAAACAGTAACACTATGCAATGATTAACTATGGTTGGCTTAGCTCTTCTCAGCAATACAGTGCTCCAAGACAATTCCAAAAGACTCTTGATTACGGTATCCACACCCTGAGAAAGGACTATGGAGTCTGAATGCAGATCAAAGCATATTATTTTCACTTTTTTTCTGTTTTTGATTTCTTTCTTACGGTTTTTCTCTTTTGTTCTGTTTCTTCTCTTACAACATGACGAGTATGGAAATATGTTTCTATGACTGCTCATGTATACCTTACATCATTGGGGTGGGGAGGGAGAGCAGGAGAAAAATTTGGAACTGAAAATCTTATTAAAAAAATGAATGTTGAAAGCTATATACAATGTACTTTACATGTAATTGGAAAAAATATCCAAAAAAATGACATTGAAAACAAATAAGATGATTCCCAATGTACTTGTGTAGTTCATCTACTGTATTAAAGGGAAAAAAAAGGAAAAATCATACAGAAGGAAACATTTCATTTTTTTTCTTCCAGCATATCAGCTTATCACCATTGAAAATATTCTGACCTAGGGGTGGCTAGGTGGCAGAGTGAATAGAGTACCGGCCCTGGAGTCAGGAGTACCTGAGCTCAAATCCGGCCTCAGACACTTAACACAAAAAACTAGCTGGGGTAGGGAGACCCACCCTGCCCTACCAGATAGGTAGAGGTGTGATGGGGGAGGACTTAGGAGGGAACAGACTGGGGGAGGGGCTTTACAGTGGAATCGCTGTTTTGGGGTTGTGGGTAGGGAAAAGATGGGGTGAAAATTTGTAACTCAAAATCTCATGGAAATGAATGATGTAAACAAGAAAATAAATAAAATAATTCAAAAAAAAAAGAAGAAAAAAAAATTCTGACCTGATCAGACCACATATGGAGTGTTGTGCTTGGTTCTGGGTCCCATGGGTGCCATATTTTTAGGAAGGACATTGACAAGCTGTAGCATTTCCAAGAAAAGTGATCCCTATGAGATGATTAAAAACCTTATTCTCTGAACTTCAAGTAGTAATGTTTACTTCTGGAGCAAATAACTGGGAGTTGAAAGAAGGAGGGTCTGCAGCCAGGGGAGGAAATAAATTTTAAAAATAATAAAAATAGCATCTAGCATTTATACAGGGCTTTAAAGCTTGCAGCGCACTTCACAAACATGGTCTGAGTCTATTCTCACAACAACCCTGGGAGATAGGTGCTATTATTATTATTCCCATTTTACAGATGAAAGAGACTGAGGTAAACAGGGTTAAGTGTCACACAGTTGGTAAGTGTCTGAGGTTGGATTTGAACTCATGTTTTCTGAGTCACTGCAAGGTGAAGAGGGGGAGTCATAAAGGGCATTGAAACCAAACAGAGGATTTAATATATGTATAAACATACATATATATTTATGTATATATTTAATATATGTATATATACAGCATATATCTATATCTATATCCATATTTATCTATCATCTATCTCTCTATCATCTATATATATCTGTCTATCATCTATCTATCTATCTATCTATCTATCTATCTATCTATCTATCTATCTATCTATCTATCTATCTATCTACCCATCTGCTATACCACTTAGTTGCTTCTAGGGACTTCTGAATTTTCTTATTTGAAGTAATGTCTGATACACCTCTCCTTACCATACCTCCTCATGGAAGGAAGTAGTGCAGTACTAAGGAAGGAACCTACGCACTCAGCATAGCTTCCTAAGTGATGAAGAATTAGATAAATTGGGAGAATGAATGCAGCCAGCCCAGTGACTTAAAACTTGCATGTGCCAGGGGAAGTAGTTATGTATATGACAAATTGCTTCCATGTACTCAATCTAACTCAATCCTCCATCTTCCTCTAGCCATCGGACTTTATCTCCTAAAAACTTGGACCTTGCCTTTCACTAACACCTATTCTAACCATATTAAGATTGTGTGGTTTTGACCTTGCTTCTTTCTCTGACACTTACCTGTGCCTTTGGATTTTACCAGATCATTACCTGGTTTGCTTGACTTTGAGGTTTCTGTGTCTGAAATCCTATGATTATTAGCCCTCTCCAGAGGTATAATTAGGGTAGAGCAATGGCATTTTTTTCTCTCACCAAATACCAAAATTTAGAGGGTGTTAACAGCACTTACATTCTTTCAGCAACTGTAAAAACAACTGTCAGCACATAATTGACAAGAGTATTAATTAAAACAAAAAACAATCAGAAGGCACACTTTCTCTTCCCTCCACCAAGTGATTATACCTCAAGAAAGCTCCTATCTAGTCTATCCTTCAATTCCCCTCATCCACACCCCAACTGTGGTTGGATTCCCTAACAGGGACAGTGTTCTGAGATTGGATTTATGTCTTATATTATATTGGATATTATATTATATTAATTATATTCCATTCCATTCCATCCCATTCTATTATATATATCATATCATGTCATGTCATGTCATGTCATGTCACGTGACTTCACATCATGTCATATTATATTATATTATATTATGTTATGTTATGTTATGTTATGTTATATTATATATATTGGATTTATGTCTTAGGGTGTGGGGTGTTTGTCCCTCAACTAAATTTGTATTTAAGAGTTGATTTGATAGTGTGTTTTGTGAACATTCCATTGGTGTTAAAATCACTACTTAAAAATTGTTTTACATGTAATTAGAAAAATAAAATATTAAAAATAATTTTGAAAATGCTACTTGCACCTCTGAACCTACTTCTCTTTTCTAAGACTAGATAGAGTTCAGTCAGTACCATGGGCCCATGCAGCTATGTTCCATGCAAAATTAAGACTTGACATGGCTCAGTCCTTGAATGGGAAAGCATACTTTACTTACTCAGCTTATGGTATTTGACCAGCCCTTCCTAAGTCAACTGGTCTAATCATTGCAGATACCCTGGAATTAGACTATATAAAATTACTGACTGAACAATAAAAGTACCTGGATGACACATTATTCAATACCATAGTTAATGATATGCAACACAATGTACTACTTTCATAAACCCCTAATAAAAAATCCCAAGTTTAAAAGCAGGTCCATTAAGGGGTTGTTATTTTGCCTTAAATAATTTTTTGCATTTCATGAAACAAAGTGCAAAAAGCGTTTGATTTGGGATTGAAGGTCCAGGGTTCAATGACTGTTTTCATAACTAATTACCTGTTTGACTTGGGGTAAATCACTACCTCTCTGGGCTTCAGTTCTCTCATTTGTAAAATGAGAGGGTTGAACTACACAGATACTAGATCTAAAGCTAAGATGCCATGAATTTATTTAAATAGTGAGTTCTTTAACCTTTTTTTTCCAGACAAGATCTTTGATTTTACTAGTTTAGGGCAGGAGTGGGGGGAATCGGTAGCTCTCTAGGTCTTCAAGTGTGGTCCTTTGACTGAAGCCAAACTCCACAAAACAAATCCCATTAATGAAAGGATTTGTTTTGTAAAACTTGGACTCAGTCAAAAGGCTGCACCTGAGGACTTAGGAGGCCCCAGGTTCCCCACCCCTGGTTTAGGAATTGCCTAGCAAGGAAACTGCCTTGGCTGATACAGATTTGCAATTATTCTGCCCTTTACAGTATGAGAGGACTGCCTAGGGCATGGAGGGACTTAAGTACTCAGGCTCACCCAGTTAGTGTTGTCAGAAGCCAGCCTTGTCACCAGGTCTTCCTGACACCAAGACCAGCTCTGGGTCCACTAAGCCTTATCCCCTCTTCTGCCTCCACTATCTTATTTTTAATGTGAGACTTGCAAAGGTTTTATATTGATGCATCTTTTCCAGGGAAGTGCTTAATGACTGAGAGGAAATACAATTAGCTATACAGCACCCTTCCTAATAAGTAGAAAGTAAGAATATTTGCATCAAAGGAAACTCGTAATTGAAAACTACCTTTACTTCCAGTCAGCTGCCTTGCAAACTGCTGACATAGGTCACAAGGGACAAGTGGGGAGAGATTACATCAATGCCAGCCCATGGAAGAATGAAACAAACAAAGCATGTGTCATCCTTGTGTGTATGTGTGTGTGTGTGTATTTGTGTGTGTGTGTGTGTATGCAGGTGCTTATACAATCTGAAATGGAGAGGGGGCATGACCCTTGGACTTTGAAATAGATGACAAGCATCATTCCAGTTACATCTTTCATTGGAGCATTATTGATCACATTTTGTCATTTATCTAGGCTCATCTCATTTCCACAATTTGGAAAGTCAATACTTTTGATTTATTTTTACCAGAATCAATTAGAATGACTTCCTAGATAGTAAAGGGGAAAGATCCCTAAATGCCCTTTTCATTATAGACATACATAATACTAGATTTAGTGAAGGCTAAACCTCTTTCAGATGCTTCAAAGAAATGTTTAGTACCCAATAAAACCAGAAACGAGATTAAGTTGGAGATCTGGAGAGGGAGAGAACATTTGGGGAGTAACTTGGAGGGAGAGGTCGAGGACCTGTTTTCATATCCTTTTCTTTAGCTTAATTTTCCTACATGTGATTGCTCTACTTTATTTTGTGTTGTAATAAATTGGCCTTGATGACTGATTAAAACAAAATAAAACACCACCATCCAATCTGGAATCAGAGCCTTCTTAGAAGTCTGAATTTCTTTTCTTTTGCTTCCCACACAGAACACATTGAAGATCAGGTTATCTGGTTTAATTGAGTTCATATAAATCATCCAGATAAGTTCTGTTGAAGATCATTACAGCTGTTTTTATTTTGTGGTAGATTTTTGATGGACACTGTAGCAAGAACTTGGGGCTACATTCATATTAACCTTTTTCATAGAGTATTCAAATGGTCCCATACAACTCAAGAGAGAATATTATTGAATAGAGCAAATGGAGTGCTTGGATTGATGAGATGGGTTGAGGAAAATGTGAAGAGAGGTAGGGAATGATATTCTGTTAGGAGCCTCCTTTTCTGTCTGCCTGGCCTGGGCCATGCCAGCCTAGGAGCTTGCCTGGCACTGCTGGGTCAGAGATTCTAATTAAAGTGAGTGCCTGAAACATTCTGGGAAGAGGTGAGACCAGTGCTGGAGCTAGTCTGCCTATAAATCCTATACACCATTCTCTTGGATAGAAAGCTTAGTGTTTCCAGTTCATGAATAATTGAAGCAAAATGGACATTGACCTACTACAGGGACTTTGCTGTGAGAGGCAAAAATAAACAAAAAACCCACCTTAGACAAATATCCTTCCCAGTTCCCAAGACAGTATTTGGGGGAGCTAATCTTTGAGGGTTTGAGACTAAGTTCGCTCCTAAGGGAAAGGCATCTGAGGAGGATCCTGTGGTCTGGGTGAATTGTTATTAACTTTTTCTGAACTATTTCCGATATTTTAACTGAAGTTTTATACAATATGTTTCATAAGTAACAGAAGAAAAATACAGAAGAGCAAGGGAGAAAGGTAGAAGTTTTCCTAGTAGGATATGGACTGTGAGTGGTAATCTGATTGAATAATCCACACCAAATCCTAGCACAAAGTTGCAGTGGACTTTGGGCAGGCCACACTATTACCTCCACAAAAAAACTCATTGCTGTGCATCTCTCTAGAATGAGTAAATACCCCAAGGATGGTGGGCATGGTAAAAATTTAACTAGATGGGAGCAGGAAAACAAGGCCAAATTGGGGACCGGGGAAGGCCCAGAAAAATAAGGTTGTAAAATAGAGAAGGGGTTAAAGAATCAGAAAAACAAGAATATCAAATAGAGGAGGGAAAGATACAACCTCAAGTCATATAGACCCTTATCTAGCCAATTGATTGAGCAAAGAGCAACTAGAATCCAGCATTTGGGGTTAAAAGCAATTACAGGAAAGATGGATCACTGCTCTTCTGACTTGGTAAAATGTTCTTGCTGGCAATTATTAGGTTCAATTTTTCATCAGGTATCTATGTCCTTTGTTATACAATTGCATCCTAAGTAAACCTTTGTATATCCCTTGCTGGTGTGGGTCATTTATACTGTTCTGAAGCCCAGTTTTAAGGAGACTGCTAGGATTTACAAGATGATTATTAGCAAACTACTTGAGACAGAAGTAGAATCTGAGACATCAGGATGGAGACCCAGAGGAAGGGCAGCTAGTTCTTGGAGAGCTGATGCCCTTGAGTATCTTTTCATATTAGGCAATTCAGTTGTTGTTTTCCGTCATGTCCAACTCTTCATGACCCTATTTGGGGTTCTTGTGGCAAAGATACTGGACTGGTTTGCCATTATCTTCTCCATATGAGGAAACTGAGGCAAACTGGGTTAAATGTCTTGCCCAGGGTCACACAACTAGTTTCTGAGGCCAGATTTGAATTTAAGGAAGAGGAGTCTTTTTGCTTCCAGGCCTGGTACTCTACCTGACACACCACACAACTGCTCCATGTTAGGTGATATTCCATTTGACTGGTAGGGTGAGCACTTTTCTCATAGTAAATACCCTGATCCTTACTACTGAAGACAAACAGGTGCTAATTATTGTGTTCCTTCATGTCACAAAAAAACCAAGAAGAAGCATTTTGAAAAACTCAGACATTATATGGAAGATGTAGTATTTGGTCCTGGTCCAAGAGACAAAGGCCATATTGAGACTATACAATGAAACGGAAAAGGGAATTCTATTCTGAATGAAAGAAAATACAAGTTATTCACCATTGTCTTATCTGCACTCATGTTCAAACAAACATAAACTACAAAGTTGGAGCTTGGGGTCAATTCTGGGTTTGTGTTTGTCTTTTTAAGGGCCTAAACTGGAAGATTTCACCTCCATTTCTTCAATTGTAAAACAAAGGGCTTGTCCTCTTCTTGGTTCATGAATGTATGATTCTTTTACATTTTTCTCAGTTCAGAGGTTTTATGGTCATTAGTGCTTGAGAGAATAATATTCTTTTCTGTCTCTCTTTGAAGAATATGCAAGTAGATTTTATCTGGCGGCCATCAAATGGTGATTCAGGCATTTTCTAGTTCTGTAAACTGTGTATGCACATGTATTGTATCCTGAGGAAATGTTTCTTGTTTCCCCTTGAAAGAAAGCTCTCCATTTGTGGCATTATTTTCAAGGGTCACTTCAGAGCAAATTGCTTTGGGTAAAGTTCCATCTTCGTTGGCCTTCCCATTTGTTTGTCCAGAAGGAGATTGTGTTCCCAGCTTTAGGGCTGACTTTGAAAATAAAGCTAATCCACATAATTGAAAATAGTTAATTTGCTCAAGTCAGCTAAATCTAATATTGTTGGTTTCTGTGCTCTTGAGACAAGGGCAGAGGAAAGAGAAGGAGAGCTTGTTTTACATTTATGGCTTTCCAAGAGGTAAGGCGCTCGTATCTATCAACTTTGAGATTTAAAAAAAAATTGTATTTATGCCTGCTGTTTTGTTCCCCAAACAAACATAACTCTTGATTCTGACATTGAATACTCTTCTCCTTGAACCAAAGCTAAGCAATTAAGCAAGACTAAATGATAAAGTGATTGTGTGTGAAAATATGTGTAGCATTTCACACCTGAGGTCCCTTTCTACAGAGGAGTGGAAATGCACTTCATTTCTCTTCTCTGCAGCTGATTGGCCATTAACAATTAATCAGAGCCAATTAATTGGGTCTTTCAGCTTTGTTTTTAATTTTCCTTGTTACAGTCATTGTGAATATTGCTCTTTTGATTTTCTTTGGGGTTGAGAATTCATTCCTCCCTATCTAGAGCTCCTGAGAAGATTACACTTTAATTCCTTGTCTTAAAAAACATCCATTAGATTTCCATTGATAACGTAAGTTCCTTGAGATATTGACCTCAGTACATTATTGGAAAAGGTTAACTTTTGTCCAGAAAGACATATATACTTTCACAAAATGTAAGTTTAGCAGGGGAAGGAGAAGGCATCTTGGAAGGTTTGATGGTTTGGAAGGAAGATGTATTCCCTCCCATTCTTAGAATTCAGGCATCATTTTCTTGTCCAGGCTTTCTTTTTACCCTTCCATCAAGTGTGAGATATACTGTACTTGCCACCCTTAACCCCATTGAGAGGGGAACAACCGAAAAAGTAGCACCATCTGATAGCCTAGCCCTCACTAGAAAATCAACTGCTAATTTCAAGCTTATATTTCCTTTAGTTTAGGGGAAAACAAAGGGCTAAATTAATCTGTTATCATCTCACTTTGGGGAGTTTGCAAAACATAATAATCTATAAGATTCTCACTGGCTAGGTGGCTCAGTGAATAGATCACCGACCCTGGAATCAGGAGGACCTGAGTTCAAATTTGGCCTCAGAAACTTAACACTTACTAGCCGTGTGACCTTGGGCAAGTCACTTAACCCCAATTGCCCTGCCCTTCCCCCTCCAAAAAACAAAACAAAACAAAAAAAAGATTCTCTCTCAGGAGTCTTTAGTTATAATAGAATCTTAACAATTTAGATTAGAGTCTGCTCTCTGTCCCATTTCACTAGACAACTTGCTGCCATTGCTCCAACCAGTATACAACTTCCTATCTACAAATAATAAATTACACATATCAGAAGCATTGAAGATCCATCACATTTTATCTAAAAGGGCTTCAAATTAAACAGAAATTATAAATGTAACTCTGTTTTTAAAATATATTAATTTTGTTAACTATGTCCCAATTACATGTAAAATCTAAAATAATAATATTTCAAATTTTGAGTTCTAAATTCTCTCTCAGCCTCCCATCCCTTCCCCTCCTTGGGAAAGCAAAAATATGATTTTGATTATACATGTGAGGTCATGCAAAGCCTAATAAATGTAACTTTGAAAGATAGCGATAAACTTTGAGATGGGAACTTATTCCCTTTGAGAGAGAAGGTAGGGGGACAGATGTTATCATTGTCCCTCTCAAGTGATTCAAGCAGTCACACTCTTTTTCATCTCAGCCTGGGGTAGCATCTGCAAGATTTATCCCTGCTTATTGTGATAGCAGCAACAATCACTACAGTGGCAGGTAATTCTACACCCCCCCCCCCCCCGCCTCCTTCTTTTACTCCTTACAAACCAAAAGCAAAGAGCTGAATATCCAGATGAAGATGGGTAGACACAGGGAACCTTTGTCCAGTTTTCCATGCTTGTGTTCACGGTCTTTTTTGCAGAAGCTTCTCCTTCAGGGTGAGGGGAAAACGATACACCGTTTCTTTGTGGTACACAATCCAGGGATATGATGTACTCATAAATGTCTAACAGCTGACTCTCTGAAAAAAAAAAAGACAGGCAGCACATGTTTAAACTGAATCTGCATCAGTACCATTGTCTCCATCACTTTCTTAAGTCTAGACAATCAAGACTAATAAATCAAGTCCTGATTTGTAATATTTGTTGGTTTCAGAGGTATAAATTTTGCACTGAAAATTTAGCTCTTGCAAGCCAGTATGAGCTGGGTGTAGCCTACCCCTCACAGTCCCTCTTCTACCCACAAATCATAAAATAATAATAATAAGATTCTATATAAAATATATAATATAATAATATAGCAGGTTAAAGAATTCTATTCTAATCAGTAGAGCTGCATTTCTCCTTGTGAGAGAGAGGTACCAAATGTTACATTCCTCCTCCCTGGTTAGGAATTTTGCTGTCTTTTGCAAAATCAACTGTGATACGCTTAACATCAGGAATTATACATCAAGGCATTAAAATGAACATCAGCACTTAACAGAAAAGGATGATGAATCCAGTGTCTCAGGCAATCATCACAGATGCCATTCAAAGCAAACATGAACTAGATCTGTAGAGTATCACCTGATAGGCTACGGCAATGACTTTGGGTCTAAATTACACACAGGACACATCACATACATCTGTCACAGCTGCACATGCATATTTATGGAACATGAGCATATAGACATAAGAGCAAAGTCAAACAATGATCACACCAGCAGAAATACACAGTAACAAAATACGTAGAAACAGCAACACATGTGCAATTAAGCAAATAGCAGAACCACACATAGTTAGCGAACAAATGTAATTATAATATATGCATGATACAAACCCAAAGCCAGTAAGTATGGACAAGAGAGACTTTAAAAAGCATATTCAAATACAAAGTAATTAACATGGACAGCAATGGACCTGTGTGACTATAAGAAAGGCACATTTTCATGGGTAAACACTGGCATCATTGGCTCCATGTGGAGCCATTTTTCTTGGGATGTTGTAAGTTAGTTTGGTCTCCAGTAGACTGAGCTTAGCTCTCCTATGTTTTGCTTATCTTTCTGCCCCTGTACCTACCTTATATGATAGTAGGGACTGACCATAATTCTCATCAGCTCTATAGCCGAGCAATATGGAACCTGAAATGGGGCCAGGCTGGCTAACAGCGTTACTATGCTCTGTGGTGTGTGTTTATACCCTAGGAGTCTCCATAGATGAACAACCAGGCAGAAAAGATACTACCTCTGGGATCAGTTATTTTTGTTGGTTATAGGTTTAAGATATACAATATTGTCTTTACTTGAGCTCTTTGTCATTGTCAGATGGTCTTTGTGTGACTGATGGGCAGTCCCATTTACTCCAGGTGCTTTGAATTAAGTGTTTACCAGTCTTTATCTGTTCATCAGGGAATCCAACTAACTCATTTATAAGCAACTAGTAGTTGTGGTAATTGTAAATTGTAGTAATTGTCTTTGGAGGGTCCTTGTCAGTCTGGAGGTGTCATTTTATAAAAAGGCAAGTTGGCCTCAGACACTCAACACACTAGCTATGTGACCTTGGACAAGTCACTTAACCCCTAATTGTCCTGCCTTCCCCCCTCCCAAAAAAATTAAATTAAATTAAAATAATACAAAAAGGCAAGTTGTCCTGTCTCTCTACAACTAAGAATGGAATAGCTTTCCACTGATTACTAATGTGTGTTCCCATGAACACCATGATATCTGAGAAAAGTATTTTCTTGCTGAAGGTCTTTGTAATGAACTCAAGTATTATAAGATTTGCTTCTGTCAGCATTATTCTAGGCTAAAGTTGTAGCTTGATGATAAGCTCTTTCCTGCTACTCTTTTACTGAGGGGAGGTATACCGGTTGTGAGGGTCTCCAGATTTTCCATCCGTAGAGACTCCTAAGTACCAGTCAATAGGCAGGCACGGCTCACCCCCAAACATCAGCAGGTAGAGTATCAGGCTGATTGCATCATTCCTGGGGGCAGATGTATACACATTACTAGTAATGCCACATATTGATTCCACTAAGATTTCTGTTCCAGGTTCACAGTCCCTAAGAAGTTAATTTTGTGCAATTGAAACATATAGATTGTGGATCCCCTTGAGGGTGGTAAGATATTGTTCTCGATTTCTTAATGCTTCCCAAGCTAACATTTCCTTGAGCAGCATGCTTTCAAAGTGTTTGCCTTACTTTGAATAGATCCTAGCAGGAAGTTATTTCTTCCATAATACTTGAAGCTTTCTGGTTTCTCACTGAATCTGTTTCTCCTATAAATGTGTGGTTTATGTTTTCACTACTTCTTTCCAGAGGTAGGAAAATCAATGTAGACAAGTCTCAAAGAATTATACTAGTGCTTCAGTTCTCCAAGTATTTGGCCTACATTGGTAGTACTTTTTTTTTTAAAT
>JAQQSW010008556.1:0-13440 GCA_028646575.1 Pseudocheirus occidentalis
GCTGGAGCTAATAGGAGGCTGCTGAAGCCCCCATTAGCTTTAGCTCACTGAAAACACACCCCAGGACCACCACCCAAGACCACGATCCAGATCCAGGCCTCTCAATGCAAGAGCACTTAGCCTCTGAACAATCGCTTGGACCACCTGCAGTCTGCAGGCCAGGAGCTCTGAAGCAGCCAGGTGGAAGCTACTACAGGGCTGCTGCTTCTGCCGCTTCCTTGCCCTGGAGGCAGTTCGGCCATACCTCTTTTCTCCGCCAACTTTAGCTGATCTCCACTAACCTTTCACTTTGTCCTTGTATCTTATGGCTTGATAATTCTGGAAACTGCCACAGTTGCTGATGATCCACTCTCCTGAAGGCTCCAGCTGTGGCTCCTCCTCACCACCCCAGGGCCAAGCCGTGGTTTTAGGCTGGGCTGGTTTCAGCTCCCAGGGTGCTGTGATGAGCCCTTCCTCCCTAGCTGCCTCCAGTGGGAGATGCTTTTTTGTGAGTTTGGGAGCCCTAAAATTTGTTTAGTGTCATATTTTATGGGTATTTGAGGTGGCTATGTGCAAGCTGTGGAACCTTGTTGCTTCTACAGAGCCATCTTGGCTTTGCCCCCATAAATGCTCATTATTATTAGAGCTTAAGTTAATTGCTCAAGATCATGGAGAGTGACAAAGTCAACACTAGAATATTAAACTTCTACCAGTCCAGCATTCTTTTCATCATAGTAACAGTAGCAGTCTGGAAATTTATAACTTCTAAGGTTCTAGACCCTTCCTGGATCACTGCCTTGCCATGACAGAGGGTCTTACATAGTTCAATGAAGCTATGGGCTATCCCATGCAAGGTTACTCAAGACAGACAGGTCATAGCTGATAGCTCTGACAAAGGACAATCTACTGGAGAAGGAAATGACAAACCACTCCAGCATCTTTGCCAAGAAAGTCCCATGTACCATATTAAAGTGCTAGAAGATATGATATAGAAATGATGCGCTATGGTCTTTGGGTCACAGAGTCAGATGTGACTGAACAACCACAGCAGGTTCTAGAAGCACTTTCCATACATTATCAATCAATTGTATTTATAAAGCACCTACTATGTGCCAGGCACAGGATTAGGTATTGAAGATGCCCCATTTGAACCTCCTGCAAGGTGAAGTGCCTTCAGGTAAACAGTTGTAACTATATATGGGTCTTGGGGCATTGTACAAATATAGTGGGAGGCATACAGTAGGTCTTTAATAAGTGCTTGTCTATTTGACTCAACGCCAACCCTTCTATAGGATCTGGACTGCAATATAAAAGGGTTAGCAAAGTTTAAATGTTAGCCACAGACAAGACTTGCCTGTTGGCCGTGCAGGCTTTGTGTGCCTTAATGGGAGAAATAAACACTGAGTTTTCCCAATGGGGTTAGTACCTTTTGGAGGACAAAGAGTGACCCCAGGTTTCTGTTGCTTTCTCTGTCTCCATTCCATTTCTTCCCAATAGTGCTTTTCATTTTTGCATGTCTCCTTTTAAATAGCAGAATTTAATTTTCAGAAACTGCCATAGTCCTGTAAGTTCCCATGACTGAGTGACTGGCCTGACCTGGACAAATTGATTTTGGCACAGAAACATGTTTGGTCCCAAAATGCAGAATGCATAATCATGGGCCCTAACATTTTATTAAAGGACCATTTTCCTTTGGCCACTGGGGATTCTAGGCCCATCATCTGACATCCTGTCAGGAGCTGGTTCTGCAATCTTTTCTTACAATCTAAGAAAAAGAGCAGGGCCATTATGCATGAGACAACATGGTATAGGGAAGGTGGGAATCAAAAGTCCTGCCTTCGGATCTGGTTTGTAACATGAACTGTGTAGCTCTGGGGTGGCACTGGGTTCATGCCCATGCCCATGTCCATGACCTCACTCAACCTGATTTTTTTTTATCTTCCTCATTTGCCAAGTGGAGAAAATGATACTTAAAGGACCTGCTTTCCAGGGTTGTTAGAAACAATTTTTTTAAACCTTAAATCACTATTCAAAACAAATTCACCACCCATTGATTTTGAGCACAAACGCACAAAGGATAGAATATTGAACTTGGAGTTCCTCAGTTTCCTCATCTGTAAAATGAGCTGGAGAAGGACACGGCAAACCAACCAGGTATCTTTGCCAAGAAAAACCCAAATGGAGTCACAAAGAGTTGGACATGACTGAACAACAATTGCTTCTGCCTCAGTTTCCCTATATGTAATACAAGAAGGTTAGTTTTAAGGGCCTCTAAGGTCCATTTCCAGCTGCAAATCTATGATCCTATAAATGTCAAGTATCATGATTACACCAAAAGAGACAAAGGAAGGCTCGTACGAACAGAGGCTGAGGGAAGCAAGCAGAGCCAGGGCAGCAGTAGGCAGCGACCACAATCCAGGGTGTCCCCAAACTCTTAGTACAGTATTAAACTTTAATAACTTTAGAAGTATAAATGCTGCAAGCTGACAGAAAGACACCATTTGGAAGTTTAATGATTTCAATTTTTTTATACCATGTGGCTTTTGTGGATTTTGAATAAAAAATTTTAAATTTGAATTTGAATAAGACAGGACACCCTGTCATTATGCATTGTGTCTGTGACAGCTGCGTGGGGCAGGAGATAAAAAGGCAGGCCTGGAACAGGAAGATCTGAGTTCAAATTCTGCCTCCAGCACTTAACAATCTGTGTTAACCCTGGCCAAGTCACTTAACCTCAATTTTCTCAATTGTGAAATAGGGAGAATAACTCTGATTTCCCAAGGTTAGTATAAGGATCAGATTAGATATGCCTGGTACACAGTAAGTGTCATATAAATGTTAGCTAGTATTACTTATTACCCTTTCCCAGACTGGTAGGTGGGTAATGGACATTGTCTTGTTTAGCCCACCTGGTCACTTCGTTTATATTTGTTAAACTTCTCCTTGTGGAAGTAATGTCCAAACTGTCATGAACACATCAAAAACCTCCCTCTCTGGATCAGTTTAAGTCTCCAGGTATAACTGTAAGCCTTCCTATCCCTGAGCAGCAGCTACTGAAAGTTGGAAAGTTGTCTAAACAATGCTTAAAATGAAATGGTGCTGGTATCAAACTCTAACAAGAAATATGTCGATATTTAAAATTCTTAATTACTAGCCTTTCAAAAAGAATTTTTGTAAGTTTATAGAATTTATACTTCTGAAGTTATTAGAGCTTAAAATTGCACTAAGACTTTTGAGACAGCCTGTATTGTTACCTAAATGACAACTAAACCATGCCTTATTTTGCTGTTATAAAATGAATCTTGTCCCCAAGGAGAGACAAGAAAATGTACATTCTTCCTGTCATCCTGTGCCCTCCACCCTCTGTCCCCCACCCTGATAATAAAATCTAAGCTGCTTTTGAGCCAGGGAATATTTCACTTGCATCTTTTAAGCACGCAGGACTATGTCATACATAATAGGTACTGGGCACACATTCTTGGTGATTAATCAATTGATTGATTTTCTTCGAAAAATAGAGGGCTATCACTGGTGTGTGATAGTCCTCAGTCCAGCTAGATGTCAGTTTGACTTAACCATTTCTTCTCTGGTGTAAAAGCATGTTCACTCATATGTGGATTAAGGGGAAGTCATAATCAGAGTTGAGCATGATATAAAAAAAAAACAGGTATCAGTAAGACAACCACAAAACTCTTAAAACACTATTGAAACGTTAGTTGTTACTAGACTCGAAGGTCCAATCCTAGTCAATAAACATTTTCTGAGTCCCTACCCTATGCCAGGCACATTGCTAAACACTGAGGATACAAAGAAAGGAAAAAGTGTCTGCCCTCAAGGAGATCACAGTCTAATGAGAGAGGCGACATGCAAACCACTTTATACAAACTACATTAAAAAGTTATATACAGGAAAACCTGGAAATAATCCCATACAGAGCTATATAGTGGATAAATTAGAAATACTCCAACTTGGAGCGAAGGCACTAGAATTAAGGGAGATAAGGAAAGGCTTCCTATAGAAGGTAGCATTTTAGCTGGGACTTAACAGAAGCCAGGAAAGCTCAGGAGGTGGAAATGGAAGGGGCAGAGAATTCCAGGGAGGGGGTATAGATAGGGAAAGTTCCCAGCGTTAGGAGATAGAGTGTCTTGTTCCAAGAACAGCAAGGAGGTTGGTGTCGCTGGATTGCACAGTAGGTGTGGGGTGGGGAGGAGTGGGGAGAGCTAGAGACTGGGGCAGAAGAAAAGGAATAAAGTGTAAGAAGACTGGACAAGTTGGGGGTCAGGTTATAACAGTAACTGGCATTTACGTAGCACTTTAAAATCTGCACAGCTCTATTATCCCACTTGATCCTAATAAGAGCTGTATGCGGCAGGAACTACCAGTTTTATTAGCATTTTCATCCCCCTTTCACTGTGATTCAAAAGAGAGAGGAGACTTGCCCAAGGTTATACAGCTATTAACTGTCATAGTTAAGATTCAGACTTGGGTCTAGAGGTTCCAACTCGAAGTGTTTTCCCAAGACATTGGGCAGTGTCTCTGTATTAGGTCTAATTTGCTCTAAATCTCTGACCTCTAACCTCTAACTGAAAACACCTATTAAATAAAAAAAAACCCTTTGCTTGTTATTGATGCTAGAAGTGATAATCGATCAATCAAAAAGCATTAATTTAGCACCTACTATGGCATGCTGTGCTAGTCCTGAAGATTTGGAGACAGTCCTTAGCATAGCCCTTAGGAGACAGCTGGAACTTATTAAATGTTTGACCTTTATTATAACTGATTGACAAAAATGAAATAGTCCCCTTCCTATTCTATTGGGGGAGACAACATAGAGACATATAAGTATAAACAAAACACTTAGCAAATGAATGCCTGGCAATTAAAAAAACATTTTGTTACCTTTTTATTTTTTTGTTACCTTTTTTGTTACCTTTACTTTCTGACTTTATGGAGTCAGAAAGACTGTTCTACCTGAGTTCAAATCTAACCTCAGATACTTGCTAGCTATGTGACCCTGGGCAAGTCATTCAACTGTGTTTGACTCGGTTTCCTCATCTATAGAATGAGTTGGAGGAGGAAATGGTAAACCACTCCAGTATCTCTGCCAAGAAAACCGCAAGTGGGTTCATGAAAAATTGGACACAATTGAACAACGACAATGATTCTTTTGGAGAGCCACACTACTAGCTGGGGAGATCATGAAAGGATTCATATTAAACCAGTGTTTGAATTGAGATAAAGAAACCAGGAATTCTAAGAAGAATAGGTGAGGTGAGTGCCTCCCAGGCATGGGAGATAGCCCTGGAAAAGCCTGTAGGTGGGAGCCAATACTGGATTATGTGAGAGCCATTGAGAAGGCCATTTTGGCTGCATAAAGGTAGGGAATGTATAATAAAACTGGAAAAGCTGAAGCCAGGTTGAGAAGAGATTTAAGGGGGAGAAAGACGTGAGCAAGAGGCATGGTTGATCCATCATTGTAATTGGAGAAGGACGGTAGCAGGATACTGGATCCAAGCAAGCCAATGCCAGGACCCCCAGAAATAAGTTACCGGACAGCAACCTCTTTCACCTGCCCCTGTTCAAGTCCTCAGGCTAACCTGTCCCTTCTCTTCTATTTCCAAGCTTCTCCCTGTCTTACCTTCCTCTAGCTGTGCCTCTATGTAGGGCACTCAGGTAATATTAACCAAAGGAACATCAGGGTTTCTTCCTGACAAAAGCAGTTTTGGGGCTGGGAGGGCCAGGTCTCCCCCCAGGGGAGCTGAGCTGGAGGCTGTTTTGCATCATGAATCATTAACCAAGTTGTCAGCTAAGCTCTGATCGAAGGCACTCCAGGGCTAGGCAATGAAGGGACAAAATATCCCTCAGAATAAAACAGCTGGACATGCCAGTAGCAGCTGGAGCTCGCCATAGTCGCATAAGGTAATAATTTCTGCAGTCATGATTGGTGAAAATTTGAGGTGGTCATCTCAGCAAGAGAAGAAATGTGGAGCCCACTGATTCCTCATTACAGTTACTATGGCTGCCTGGCAGTCTCTTTAAGTTTAGACTTTTTTAAGACCATATGGAGGCCTCCTGCGGTGAGTCCTCTTCACACAGAAACTTTCCAGAATTTAATTAGCTTTTTTCTTTCTCTCAAGTTTTAGCTTTGATTTTAGCTGTAAACAAGAATGGAGGTTCTATTCCTTTTGTGGAATTTAAGGTTCATGGCAATCTGGTCCCCAAGCCCACTGTTTCCTTCTCTCTCTCTGACTTCTGATCTTTCTGCAGAGGTGCAGGAAACACCAGGAACTGTCCATTCCCCCTTGTTCCCATCCAGAAATCCCCAAGAAATGGTCATCTGAACTCTGCTGGAGGACAGAGCTTTGCAAAGCTTAAAGCACAACCAAATGATGGTTTACTAATATTTTAAGTCATAGATTTAGAGCTAGAAGGTACCTCAGAAGTCATTGAATTCAGTCTCCTCATTTAACAGGAGAAACTGAGGCCCAGCATCACATAGCCAGGAAGAACTCTTTGAGATAGGATTCAAACACAGGTTTTCCTGATTCCAAGTCTAGTACTCTCTCCATTATACCTCAGCTGGTTCTAATAGCTGTTTCCTCCAATCAATCAATCAATCAACCAACAACCATGTGCCAGCCAGTATGTGAGTCATTGGACATATAAATAGTAAAGTGAGCAGTCCTTATATTCTACCCAGGAATCAACAATGTGTCCATTTCTCTCTTGTATAACTCGACTTGCCAGAAAGTTATAGCAAGCTAGAAAGCTTCAGTCTTCTTGACCCCGTTGCTCCTCTGTCCTTCAACCTGAGGCCAAGCAGACCCAGTCTAATCCTTCTTCCATACAGTGGCCCTTTAAATGTCTGAAGATAGCTACAATGGTCTTTTTCAATCTCTTCTCCAGGCTGGACCTCCCCAGTGCCACTTCTCCTCTAATGACAAAACCTGGAACCCTTGGCCATCCATAGAACCATATATGTAAAGGTGAAAGGGACCCCAGAGACCACCCGGTCTAATTCCCTTACTTCACAAATATGGAAACTGAATCGCAAAGAAGGTTAAGTGATTTAGGAATATAAGATCTCAGCTCTAGAGATGGAAGGGACCTCAGAGGTCAGAGGGTCCAATCCTTTCTTTTGAGTCAGTGAGAAAGAGCAATGGAAAGAGTGCTGGACTTAGGATCCGGAAAACCCCAGTCCAAATACTGCCTCAGACTCTTACTTGCTGGGTCTCTCACTTAACCTCTAGCACCTAACAGCACACTTCTACTGGAACAGAGAATGAGTGAAGGGAAATAAAACTAGAATAGTAGGTACTGAACAGGTAGTCAACAAGTATTTTTTTAAGAACTTACCGTTTCAGGCATTATGTTAAATGCTGAGGCTACAAAGAAAGGCAAAACACACATCCCTGTCCCCATAGAATTCACTTTGACAACATGCAAATAACTTTGTTCATGGCAGTGTAAATAGAAGGTTTTTAATTGGTTGGAAGATTAGGGAAGTTCTCTTGCAGAAGGTGAGATCTGAGCTGAGTCCTGAAGGAAGACAGAGAAACCAAGAGGTGGAAGTAATGAGAGAGACCATTCCAGGTATGAGGAACAACCCAGTTAAAGTCACAGAGATGGGATATGGAGAGCTGTGGGCTGGGAATTGTAAGGTAACTGGATCATAGAGAATGAGGGAAGGAATAAGATGTAAAAACACTGGAAAGATAGGAAGAGGCTAGCTGTGAAGGACTTTAAATGAAGTTTATTCTTGATCCTGGAGGTAACAGAGAGGCATAAGAATGTTGTTTATCCTTCATTTTTGGAGAGGGAGAGCCAATGACATCATGGGGTGATGTCTTGACTTGCATGTGAATTGGATTTAAGCGAGGCAAAGTTGCTCGAAGTTGTCAGCCTCACTCTCTCTTCCAAAGTCGCAGTAGCCCAGTGGCAAGATGAAATATGTTGAGGAGTGCCATTGTCAAACCTGTACTTAGGAATACCATTTTGATATTTGAGTGGAGAATGGATGGGAGTGGGGAGAGATCTGAGGCAGGAGAAGATCACAATACTCCAACTGCGAGGTGAAAAGGCCTCCGGTAGAAGGGTGGCCACGTGAGGGGATAGAAGGCACATGTAGGAGAGAAGCTGGGAAAGTAGAAATGACAAAAACTGGCAACTAATCAAATATGTAAAGTTGAGTTTGAATGATGAGTCAAAGGTGACCCAGAGGTCATTAGCCTAGGTGACAGGAAGAGGGGTGATGCTTTGGATAATAATAGAAAGGAAAGTTTGGGGAGGAAAGGTAATGAGTACCATTTTGCTGCATTTGACAAGCCGACAGGACATCCAGTTTGAGATGTTCAAAAAAGTAATTGATGATGCGGCTTTAGGCAAAGATTGGGGCTAGATAAATAGATCTGGAAATCATCTGTATAGTGATGGTAATTGGGTCCTTGGGAGCTGATGAGATCATCAAAGGATTACTGCAGAAGAAGAGGAAAGGGACAAACCCTGGGGGAGACACCCATGATCAGTGAGTATGACCTGGATGAAGATCAGCAAAGGAAAAGGACTCATCAGAAAAGTAGGTAGAGAACCAAGAGAGAGCAATGTCATGACATCTAAAAAAAGAGGAATACATGAGAGAGACTATGTGTCTGTATAAATATATGTATATATGTATATATACATATGAGTACATATATAGTATAGAAGTATATGCATGTATTATACTTGCTGTCTCTCCCATTAAAATCTACGCTCCTTATAAACAGGGATTGTTTCATTCCTTATACTTATATTCCCAAGGCTAAGCACAGATTAGGCATGTAATTGATGACCTTCAAAGTTCCTCCCAACTCTGAAATTATGTGATACTCTGTAAGTTTGGTTTTTTTGTTTGGTTTTGGTTTGGTTTTTTGTATTTTAGTTGGGATCTGTGATATTATTGACATGAAGAAATCCTGATGAGGAAACTCCTTTCACCAATGCAGATCAGACAGGTATCTATAAACAATCCAGAATTGGCAGTCTTTTAAATAATGGAAAAATACAATAGTGCCCAAATATGCCTAATGTGCAAATGTCACTATTAAGAACAAGAGCCACCCTCCTGCATCCGGCAGCCTGCCCTAGCCATTTGTGATACATTTCCATTCTAGTGGGAAATGATATCAATGCTTTCATTTGTTCCCTGTAGCCACCTTTATGACCTTGTACAGTCAAGAAAGAGTAGTTCCCCACATGAGGTGCTATAGAGCTCACAGCATGAACCCAAAATTCGAGAAATGTTCAGGGGGAACCTTTGGCATTAGCCCTAAGAGGAGTCTGGCAGGAATGCCAAAGTGAAAGAACAACATCCCCCTTGGCCCTGCTGGCTAACTCTGATTCCACCACTTTCAACCACGACCATTACATCTCAATTCAATAAATATTTATCTGATGCCTATTATGGGCTGGGCACCATGCTAAGCTCTGGAGATACAAATGAGGGGAGAAAATCCCTGTCCTCAGGAGTTTACAGTCAAATTGGGGAAGACAACATATAACAGGAAAAGCCATAGGTGGAGAGTAGAGAGAGATAATAACAATGATACTGATGATGAAATAATATGGTATGATATGATATGATGTGATGTCATACAATATGATACAATACAGTACATATAATATGCTATTATAATATAATGTAATATAATATGATATGACATGACATTAACATAATTTAATATAACATAATATATCATATCAATCACATCACACCACACAACACATAATATAATAAAGATAATATAATATCAATATAATACAACACAATATAATATAATCGGATTCGATACAGTCTGATAGACAATAGCAGCTCATCTCTATATGTAGTTCTTTCAGATTTACAAAGTTTTCTACAGACAGGAGATTGTTTGGTCCTCTGCTACCAGAAAGTCACTCCATAGAAGGCTAGGATGATGACTTTTATGTCTCTGTCTCTGTAAAGTCACCTCACTGCAAAGAACAGTCTCTCATTATCTCCACTTTACAAATGAGGACAATAAAGCTGTGACGGGTTAAGGTATTTGCCCAGGGTGACCCAGCTAGGAAGCGTCTGAGACAAGACTTGAAATACTGGAATTTTCTTGCCCTCCAATCCAATACTCTGCCTACTGTACCAGCAGTAGAAAAAGTGCCCTTTAAACCTTCCCTTTATTAAGGTGATACAGAGCAAAGGGGAGGTGTTAGAAAGAGCACTGAGATCTGAGTCAGCAGGACATGAGTCTGAACCCCAGCAGAAGGATTATAGCACCTCCCTCACTGGGCTGTTGTGATGGCCAAATAAGATTATAGATATGATGTGCTTTCTAAACTTTAAAGCAACATGCAAATTATCATTATCATTATTATTATTAATAATTAGTGATGTTGGATCCTGAGCCTAACTTTCTTTCCTCTGACATCATTTCCTTCAGTTCTCACGCCCTCCTTCCATTCCTTTATTGCTCCCACGGTACCAGATACAAGGTAATACTGAGATAATTTCTAAGTGACAGATGAACATTTTGTGAAATAATTAACTGGTTGATGAGAATGTGGGTGTTAGACTAACACATCATGGGGAACCAAATCTCCCCCACAAAATCTTCCCTCGAGGATGGTGGACTAGCCTCCTCTGTGTCGAGAAGTGTCAACAATTCTCATATCATAACTAATAGGAGATAACTTTTGTAAAGCACTTGGAGGTTTGCAAAGGTTTGCAAATTTGTTGTTCAGTTGTTTCTGTCGTATCTGACTCTTCATAATTCCATTTGGGGTTTTCTTGGCAGAGATACTGGAATGCTTTGGTTTGCCATTTCCTTCTCCACTTCATTTTGCAGTTAATGAACCAAGGCAAATAGCGTTAAGTGACTTCCCAGGATCACAGAGCTAGTAAGTATCTGAGGCTGGATTTGAACTCAGGAAGATAAATCTTCCTGGTTCCAAGCTCAGGGCTATATCCACTGTGCCACCTTTCTGTATTCCATGCAGTTACTTATTCTCTGGTAATGTAGACAAGGCAAACTCACTACTCCCTACATTGCAGAGGCAGCTAAGCAATATAGTGAACAGTGGATAGAGTGATAAACGTAGAACTCAACTTGAATCTACCTCCAATATGTACTAGTTGCGTGACCTTGAACAAATCCATTAACTTTCTCCCAGCCTCAGTCTCCATCTGCAAAACGGGGATAATAATAGTACCAATTTTACTGGGTTTTGTGAGGATTCAGTGAGAAGACAAATTAAAGCACTTCACCAACTTTAAAGTGCCACCTGAACATTAGCTCTTATTGCACATGAAAGGCCTGAAATGGGTGTAGACAAGCATATCTGGGAGCCCAGAGAACAGGTACGTTAACAAGATGACAGAGGGACATTAGAGGACTCACCAGACAAGCCCTCATTATTCTCACCACAGTTGTGATGCCACCTGGACTACAAAGAGTCTGGCTGAGGCTAAGGGAGTCCAGCAGAAACCAGGAAAAGCAGCAGCACATGCAGCAGCAACCAACTATGGAGAAACGTATTTCTGGTCCCCTTATTCATGAGACACATTACATGTCTACATGCCCTACCCCCCACCATTGAGTTTTTAACTCTGTTGTATCCTGAATAAAACCTTTAATTTTTAAGGACAAGTCCCTCTGATGAGAAAAAGTGTGGAATTTCTTACATTTGGAAATTTCCAGACTGGAATTTTGCAGCTTCTTAAGAACTGAAACCTCCTTACCTTTTGAAAGATGGGAAAGTAATCAAAGGTGCCTGAGTCACACCCCACTCATCCCTCTAGAGCCTTGGCCATCCTTCAGATGCCTCACTGCTGTGATTCATGGAAGGATAATGGACACAAGAGTCTCTCTCATCAAAATGGAGAGAAATAAGTGTAATATTCCATCATTTCTGGAGAGAAGTTTTGGACAAAACCATCACTCCCCTCTATTGCCATGACCTGAAGACCATTATGTCTGAGGTTCACATCTCTGATCTTCTGCCTTCTCCAACCTTCAGTATCCCACTTTGGAGCTGTCCACTCTGGTCCCACAATTGGTCCCACAGTATACTGCCCTAGCTAGGAAGAAGGGGATAGTTGACCAGATGTTGTCCTCAAACCCTTCTTGTTGCCTTTGCTTCTCCCTCCATTTTACCTTTTGTGTTTCTGTTAACCCACAACACCTCCCCTTAAAAATGACAAAAAATAAAAACCAATTGCTTCCAGCTTCAACTGCTCCATCTAGGTGTTCCAAGAAGCCCTTTAAAGTCTCAATTGTGGTCCCCAACCAAGGCCCTAGGAACACATCCAATTCAAGGATTTCTACATGATTTCCCTCTGAAGCTTCCATGTTAGAGGAGGCTCCCTAGCCCCAGCTACTCTTAATCCCTTCTTCCACTGCCGTTCTGCTAGCAACAGATTTCTTATATTCATGCAAGAAGGCCAAATTCAGAGTCTCCCAGGGGAAACGGTCTATTTCTGAATTTTACTGAGGGAGAGCCAATACACCAGGCAAGTGTATCTTCAGACGCACAAATAGGCTATGCCCATCATTGTCCATTCAGATGAGAATGTCTTCTCTCTCTCAACACAGATGAGGGCAGAAAATAAGGCCCTCTGCCAAAATCTTTCTGGAGATTTTTGGGAACCATCAGGATTTTGTGGGTTACTATGGAAATCATCCTATTGCTAGCATTTCTTCAGCCCCAGTAACTCCCTGTTGATGGGGGAAGAGAGTGGCATGGAGGGGAATGGCTTCTCCATGATTTCTGAATTCACTGCCATGGTGATTGCTATCTGCAAAGTTCAGTTGACAGTCATATATACCTTTGCGGCATCTCTTCTGCTCTCTTCAATTGGCATTAAATCTGGTGTGCTGACTGAACTAAAAGTCCATATCAGTCCTCCTGTCACCTGCCTCAATATACCTGATCTCCTGGTTAGGCCTGCTACATACCCTTCTCCACATGGTAGGTGTCATGGACTGACCCATGAGACAAAGAATTTCCAGGGACAAAGGTTGACACTGAAATATTACATGAAAGAAAAGGGGCATCGGTTGGTAATGCTCTATATGGTGGAAACATATTGTGAGGAAGAGCAGGGAAATGAAGAAGCAAGGAAAGGACTTATATGGCTCCCATATGAGAACAGCATAGCTCTTCATGAATTATGTGACGGTTTCTTTCCAAAAATGTGATCAATTTATTAAAGGGAATAATCAAGCATGCATTGACTAGAGCACTGCTGCCTAAGGTGGAAGTGGGTTCTATCCTTTCTTTAAATCTTTATTTCTACTTCATTTGCTCCTCTGAACATACAGTCAAAAAGAAGAAGGAAGAATGGAAGGAAACATGGAAGGAAGAAAGGAAGGAAGGAAAGAAGGAAGGAAGGAAGGAAAGAAGGAAGGAAGGAAGGAAGGAAGGAAGGAAGGAAGGAAGGAAGGAAGGAAG
>JAQQSW010008557.1:0-13440 GCA_028646575.1 Pseudocheirus occidentalis
GAGAAGGAGAGAGAGAGAGAGAGAGGGAGAGAGAGGGAGAGAGAGACAGAGAGAGACACAGACACAGACACAGACACAGAGACAGAGAGAGACAGAGTGAGACAGAGAGATAGAGAGACAGAGAGAGACAGAGACAGAGACAGAGAGAGAGAGACAGAGAGACAGAGAGAGAGTAGGTATGGAATACAGGCAGTTAGTTGGCATAGTCAATAGACTACCAGGCCTTGAAGACCTAAGTTCAAATCTGATCACAGGTACTTTCTAGTTGTGTGAACCTTGGTGATTCACTTAACCTGTTTACCTCATTTTTCTCACCTGTAAAATGATCTGGAGAAAGAAATGGCAAACCACTCCAGTATCTTTGCCAAGAAAACCCCAAATGGGGTCATGAAGAGTCAGCCTATGATTGAAATGACTGAATGATAATCAGATACCTATCTATCTATCTATCTATCTATCTATCTATCTATCTATCTATCTATCTATCTATCTATCTTTCTGTCTGTCTGTCTGTCTGTCTATATGCAATACAATATTAACGTGGGCTTATGGCATGGTACATTGTAGGTGCTCAATAATTGCTTATTTATTAACTGAACTGCTTGGGGTGGGGAATAGAGGAAAGAAGAATAGCTATTAAATAGTAAACTCACTTTATTTCTAATTTGATATCATTAAGTAGATCATAAATAGGGATTTCTTAAGAGAGCAACTATGAAAAACACCACCTCTTTAATGGGATTATTGGAAAAGAACAATGAAGGTGCATAGCTAGATGTGGTAATTCACCTTACTGAAGAACAACAAAATCCTATTTCCAGAATTTGCTGTGGGAGGATGTAGAACAACTGTTAACAGCTAAAAATACAGGTATGAATGTCTTTCCTCCCTCCAGATTCTTTCTCCAGTTCTTTTAAATGGACTAATGAATACAATGACCATATCTTCAAAGCCCCAAACTAGACACATGATCTGACAAAGGTGTTTTCCTCTTAATACATGAATAGTTTGTAATGTTTGAAAGAGGATTTTTTCTGAAAATCTGGGACATATGGTCCCTTGTAACTAAGGGATACGTAGGCAAAAAGGAATTGAAACAAGTAAAGAGAAAATGCTGAAGAAATATAGAAACTAAAGTATGGAAAAATAAGAATCACAGACTGAGAGTGACTTGGAGAGAAATTGCAGGAAAAAAAAGTATCAAGAACACATGAAAGAAAGAGTAAAAAAAATTTAACTGTTACAAAACAAATTTCAAGAAAGCAGCTGGGTGACATAGAATTCCAAGTTCTCATGACTCTGAATCTTGCTTTCATTGTGAAAACTTATAGGACAAATACTCTGAGGGGAGGAAATGAAAGTTGCTTCATGGAGGTTCTATATTCCCACTATGGTACAGCTCAAAATAATCATCTCTTATCTGTGCTTTTCTGCCCAGTCCCCTATTCTTTGGATAATACCATCAGTTCTGTTCTGTCACTGTTGTTATTATTTCTCTCCTTGAAATACCTTGAATGGTTTTGTCCAAGCATAGTTTTCAAAATACTAATCAAAGAGAGGAAAAGGGGGTTAACTATTTCATTTTATTGCACACTTCATTGCACATTTTCTCCAACTCTAATCATATGAAACATTTAATATCAAAAGGCACAATGAATTCAGTGATCTCTGGCCAGGTGAGGTAGGGTATGACTGAGTAGGTAGGCAAATCGTTCCAAGTTAAACACCATTGGAAGCCCTACAACAGATGTCTGAGCAACTAGTCACACATATTCCTGCTTGTTTAATGGCTTGCCTTTAGTCCCCAGTGCTGATGTATCGTGTGAAGGGTGACTGACCTTTAATAGGAAATGATCCATTCATTGCTCTAGGCTTTAACTTTTTCTCTTACCTTTTAAGGCATATTAAAACAAAGGTGAAAATTAACAAAAAATTGGCTAATGATTGTTCAGGTTTTATTGTTAATCTACTGGCATACCCCCTCAAAGGATACCTCAGTATCTTCTGAGGCTGAACTTTCCATTTTTGGAAGGCTCTAATCATTAGGGAGTTAGGCCTTACAAGGTACTGAAATGTGCCTCTCTGTTACTTCTGTTCACTGAGTCTACTTATTCTCCCCAGAGGCCAAGCAGAACAAATTTAATCCCTCTTCCACATGACAGCTTTCATGCCACTGCCCCCTTTCCTTATGTCTTTTCTCCCTAGGCTAAACATTCTCAATTCCTTTAACTGATATTTCAATGACACAGTTACAAAGGACCCCTCTGGAGCCAATGGATACTACAGCATATTTAATTTTATGTTATTCCTCACAAATACTATGCTAGAGCACACTATCCAATTATCTGAACTTCGCAGATAAGGAAATGTATGTTGAGGAGGCTTTCTATCTCTGTCAATTTAGTCTTCTTACTTCATTTTAAAATGTCTACTTATCCTTGATATCTGTCAAGGTATTACAGACAACAATGCAAAACCATGCTTTTCTTCTAGCCATTCATTTTTTTACCCTTGTATCACAGGACATTTCCAGATATTTTGTAACTGATGTACCACTGATTGGGAACTAAAAACAAAACAAAATAAAACAAGAAAAAAAAACCAGAAATAAAAAAGAGGAAAAAAACTGTGAAGCCCAGAGCTTGAAGCAGAAGACTCCCTTAGAAGCAATGTATTAAGGTCACTGTAATCTTTCTTCTTCTGGCCTTCACCCAGCAATGTCACTTTAAAATCATTAAGTTCTGATGAAGTTGATCTTAATTTGCTGCAATGAAAGTAGAAGGAAAAGGAAAGGGTGATAATAGTTTCCAAATGCTCCTCCTTGGGTTCTCTAGGGAGCAGAGTAATAAATCCCTCATAGTCATACAGAGTATGATAGATAACAACACCAAAATTAATCCAAATGAAATGCTGACAGTGTTATACCAACTTGCTCTTGTTGTTCCTGTTTCCGTCGGTTAAAATTGGATAAAAATGACTTTTGAATATGCTCATCTTTGTTTCTGTACCATAATAATAAAAGCACAATTACATATTTAAGTCTGAAGATCTCATATTATCTATCAAAATCTATTGCCTAAAAATCTGAAATCTAATAGCTAAGTAGGTGAGTTTGCCATTCTTTTGAGAACAACTGGAGTCCTGTTTTACTTTACCTATTGTTGGTTCTGCCACTCCAGAATTCATTTTGAGGTGTTATTTTAAGGTTTTTTTGGAAAGATATTTGGGAGAGCTCAGACCTTTATTCCACCATCTTGACTCTGAACCCTTATTTTATTTTAAAATTAAATTTATTCATAAGGATAGGAATAGTGACTGGTTATGTGATTTCATTTTTATTGGAAATTTCTAGATGGAAAAAATGTATTACCTTACCAATGAAAGTCTGCACCTTCTCTTCAACTTACCCCCTTAGAGATCATAAGTACCACCCCCCAAAAAACATTCCAGTTCCCTTTTATGTTTTCTCTTCACAATTTTAATGCTAGCTCTTTAAGAAGAGGAACAGTTTTATTTTCTCACATTTGTATCCTCAAAAGCTTAGTATGGTGCCTAAAACACTTTAAACAATTGATAAATATTCTACCTATTTATATAATTGCTGAAAGCATTAAGATGTTTAGTAACTTGCCCAGAGTCACATAGTCAATATATCAAAAAACTGTACTGCAACCCAGATCTTTTTTTAAATTCTGAGGCCATTGTGAAATAATTACCTGCATTAAAAAAAAGTTGAATTGCCTTAAATTGTCCCTAACTTCTCCTTTCTCCAATACTGAAAAAAAAAATTAAACCAACACTTTAACACTTTACTTTTAATATTGAAAAGAGAAAGAGAAAGGGAGAAGTAATTCAGTGACATGAATCAGTATATCAGTCAATTTGAGCAGTCTATACTATTTTCCAGAACCATAGTCCCTTAGTACTGCAAAGGAGATAGAGAGGCACATTTTGTACAGTTCTTACAGGTCAGGACTGATCACTATAATTACATAAAGTTCAGCTTAAATTTTCATGGTAGTTTTTATTTCCATTTACTTTATTCTAGTCATGTGTATTTTTTTTACTTGATTGTGCTTGCTTAGTTTTGATTTAGCTCATATAAATTTCTCCATGCTTTTTTATATTCAATATTTCTAATGACACATTAACATTTTTATCACATGTATCACAACATGTGTCACAATTTGTTTGATTATTCTTCAATGGGCTTATACTTTGTTTTCAGTTTTTTGCTACTACTATATTTGAGTTACACTGTTTCTGTCTTTGACTTCCTTAATGCCTATGACCAGAACTGGTATGTCTCTGTTAAAGAGTGTGATTATTTAGTCATTTAACAAAATTCCAAGTTGCTTTCTACAATAGCTGTTTCAATTCATTATTAGATCAACCGTACAATAAAGTGCTTATCTTTCCAAAATCTTACCAACATTAATTGCCATCCATCTTTTTGCCATCTTTGGCTATATACTGAATGTGATATGATACATCAAAGTTGCCTTAATTTGCATTTGAATAAATTATTTGAATTATTATGAGTGATTTGAAGAAATCTTTCTTATGGTCATTAATAAGCTACAGTTCTTTGGCTTGTTATTTTTTCATATCTTTTGACCACTTGTCCACTGAGGGAATGACTTTTATTTTTACATATTGGAAATAGTTCCTTAGATCTTAGACATAGAACATACATATTTGATGAAAAGATTTTTCACAATTAAAAGAATCCTTTCTTATCCTAGCTGCATTGATTTTGTTAGTGCAAAAGCTTTTCAATTTCACATAACTGAAATTATCTGTTATAACATCCATGCTCAGTTGTTTAGTCACTGCCATGAATTTGTTTTTTTTATTATTATAACATTTCATATTTAGGTGGCATATGAATTTTGAGTTTCTTGTGGTGTATGATATTCAATGGTAGTCTAAATCTTTTCTGTCAAATGTTTTCCAGTTTATTTAACAGTAATTTTTAAATATCAATTTCTTCCCCAAGTAATTTATGATTTTGGAATTTTCAAAAGTTATTGACTATCCAATTGATTCAGATGCGGTTTTTTTCCCCTGTATTTTTCATCCTCTAAAATACATAAAAAAGATTTAAGGTCTCATTTCTAATTCTATTTTCTATACTGCCCAATCTGAAAAACAAATAATAATACTTCAAATTGTAGCTTTTCAAAACACTTTTTATTCTGAGATTTAGAGTATCTCTATGAGGTAAGCAGGAAGGATACTATCACACCTTTTAAAAAATAGATAATGAAAATCGACTCTCAAAGAGGTTGTTACTTGCCTCAAATCTTCCCATATATTGTTCTTGCCACTATATCATATGCTTCACCAATGGCAGGGACTCTTGTCTCCTCCTCTTCTCTCTTCTCCTCTCCTTTCCTCTATTATCTCCTCCTCTCTTCTCCTCTGTCTTTGTCTTTCCTTCACTCCCTCTTCCTTTTTCTTTTTCTCTTGTCTCCTCATTTTTTCTATTGCTCTTTCTCTTCTTATTTCTGCATATTTTCATAATCCCCCTCACCCCAGGTAAAACCTCACCACCACCCTGGACCCAATTTTCAACATAAGTAAAGACACTCCACACTCCAATTGCTTTTTTTTAAGTAGATGTTTAATCTTTCAGATATATATTTTAAATAGAAAAATTCTTTTTCTCTTCATGCAGGTGACAACTCAGATTTTTTTCACTTCAGCAAACAATTGCATATGTTTTGAAACATAGATTTTCACAAGTCAAACTGTATGAATGCCAAATTAAATTCAATTTTTGAAGATAATGTATATTATAGAATTTTATATACTACATTGGTTACCTTTCCATTATTCAGTGGGAAAAGGACTGCAGGTCACAATTTTTTTTTTTACCTATACGTTTTTACAACAATAGCAACACCATCAAGAGTATTGCTTTAAAGAAGTATCTCAGTGTTTCAATCTATTGTTAACATTTCACTTTGCAAATAACCTATTTATTGTCCAATTTTTAATATTAGTAGTGAGTAAATTATTAGTAAAACTTTTCAGACTTAATGATTTAAATTTTTATTACCTTTAGCAATCATAGCTATTTATTTGTCTTCTTAATAGAACATTTTATTCATAGCAACTATAATCAGCAGTCTCCATTCAGCTAGATGTACTTCTCTATGAAGATCTTAGCTTCTTGTCTATGAATTCTCTATCTGTCTGTCTATAAACTATGTGTATGTATACACACACACACACATACACTCACACTTTATCTACGTTATAGATAGATAAAAATAAAATATGTCTGTATGTATTTTACATACACATATATATATGTTTATATATTAACTTATTAACTATTTTTCATATAACTGAATTCATTAATTAATCTTTTGTATTTAATCATAGGTATTTTAAAACATTTTCCTGAAAATGGGTAAATGGTTATCAACAGACTGCCAAAAGGCTCCATAACATATACACAAAATATTAAGAACTCTTACTCTACAATAAATTTAAGTTGGCTTAATGAAGAAATTGAGTGGGTAACTGTCCAAGTAATGTTTACATGATACTAAAATCATTATCCATGCTCACAGTACATGTGAGTTTATTATTAGAGTCATTTTGTGGAGAAGAGGTTGAGCTATTGTCTCCATGTGATTCCTATTAGAAATAGAATATGTTAAATGAGAAAAATAACACTCATTAACATAGGGCATGATGTGTTACTGATGAAAGGTCAATGGACTAGGAGCCAGAACAAAATAGATGCTACTCCCAGCTCTTCTATAAATTCACTATGTAGTTTGGTTTAGGACTTCACTTTTATTTCTCTTGATTTCTTTGAATTTTTAAATAATGAACTTGCAATAGATGGCCTTTGAGGTCCCTTCCTGCTCCCAAATTCTATCCTATGGGTGATTTACACAGATTCTGTGAACAAAAAAGTGTGAACAGACTACTTAAGCAGCCTCGCCAAAGTTAATAAAAGAATAGATCAAAGATCCTGTATTGATCAGTTATGGGACAAGGTCTTCATTACTGTCCTTGGCAGATAGAGAAAGTAGTATCAAAAATAAAATAAAAATAAAAATTATTACTATAATCCTGTAAGTCACATCTTATCCATATTAAACATTCCAAATTCCTTCAAGCAACTCTGGTATGGCCTGTTTTGATCCTCTCCCCTTCCAATTCTTGTTGCAATACCTTTCTCAAAATGTGATGCCCAGAACTAAATATCATTTTACCAGTGGGATATAATAAATGCACCATAAAAGAGTATATTTTGACCTAGTGTTTTGAGTGGAGAAAATTAAAAATGTAGCAGATATTAGACTGATTAATAAAGACACAATAAAATGAAGCTGAATATAAAAATTAGAATATAAATTGGGTTGCCATAGCAAGAACAAAGGGAGAAAAAGAAAGATACTATATCCATGTCAGCAAGTAACCTATTGTATAGCAGTCTCCTTTGAGAAGGAATTATATGATATCATTATGGATATGAGTTCCTAATTAAAATGGAATTTTACTTTCTATATTTTTTTTGCTATTTGACCAATCTCCCACTTTTGTTTTTCTCTCTATAATACCGTTATAATTGTGATAAGAGCTAGAGAAGTATTCATCTGGTTCTGAGCTTTCTAGCAGGGGTAAGGTTGTTGTTCAGTTGTTTTAGGTATATCTTACTCTTTGTGACCTCATCAGGATTTTTTCTTGCCAATATATTGGAGTGGTGTATCAGCAGGCACCCTAGCATAGCCAGGACGGCTGCTAGCACAGGTTCTTAGATCTGCTTTTCTAAAGGAAAACATCTCAAAATGGGTTAACAGTCTTACTTTAATCAATCAAACATATATATCATTTACCTAGTTCAGGGAGAAAAGTCAACAGCCTGAACTTCAGAGAATACAAACAGAAGTTACAAGCAGACAAAGAAACAGATCAGCAGACAGGACTTCCAGTTGTCTGACCATTACATCCATACCTAGTTAGTTACCAGAGGGGAAGCACCAACATCTAGGTTTTCAAAGCCAGGGGGCTCAAGGGCTGCACAGAGTCTCATCTGGCCAAATCAAACAATTCTTTACAAAATGAGCCACAAAGCAAAAACTCACATCAGCATTTATATAGCCTTTTCCTGGATCAGAGCATGTCAGCCCTCTTGAAGTACTGCCCAATCACAAAGTAATAAGGTTTGGGCATTCCTGAAGAACAAGACTCCCGCCACAGGCTCCATGTGAACACATTCAGCCTATTAGGGGGCCGAGTATATTTTCAAATTAGGGAAGGTTCTCAGAGTCACTTAATCCTATCAAAGAGGCTAGGAGCAGGGAAGATCTTCAGATTCCCACAACAAGTGGTTTGCCATTTCCTTCTCTAGTTAATTTTACAGATAAAGGAATTGAAGACAATACGGTAAGTGAATTGTTCAAAGTCACATAGGTCATAAATGAGTGAAGCTAGATTTGAACTCAGGACTTCTGGATTCCAGGCCCAGCACTCTATCCAAAAAGTAGCCGTGGTAAGTGTAGATAGAACCAAAGCAAATTTTAGTTTCAGGAAGAAGTTTTGAGTTAATTTCTTCTATCAAATAATAACTACAGAGAAGAAACAATTTTCTTCTGATCACATTTTCAATCTAACATTTCAGAGTGAATTTGTGTTAATCATTAAACTAAATGTAAGTGAAAAACTGAGCACCACTGACCCAAGAATAGCCACATGTTTCATCTATATGACCAAAGATTAGAGAAGTGCTCCTTAAGTATCTGATAAATCTGAAGAATTCAAACTAAGAAATTCTGTCTTTACCTGAGGCATCTGTATGAAAGCACTGACTTTTATTTTCAATACTGCTACCAGGAGTTCTGACATTACTTCTTTCATCATCCTCTATTTTTCTAAGCAAATCCCTGTTCCTTTCAAAAGTACTACAAATGTACTTGTGCTTTTCTTTATGCCTGCTGATTTCCATCTACCATCATTTTTAATGCTTTTTTTCTTATGACTAGATTAGCTTCCCCATTTGATCATTTCTTATTCAACACCCATCATAAAGTCCCCTTCCTAACGTATTTCTTGGTGATTAGCACTCCAAACTTTCAGGAATAAAATGGGCTTCACTGTTGTTTTGCAGTCATATCTGACTCTTTGTGACCCTGTGGACCATGGCACACCAATATTATCCAAGGAGTTTTCCTTGGCAAGGTTACTGAAGTGGCTTGCAATGTCCTTCTCCAGTACATTAAGGTGAAAAGATTTGCTTAAGAACTCTGAGGCTGGATTTGAACTCTTGTCTTCCTGACTCTAGGCCCAGTGATCTGCCCACTGAGCCACCTAGCTGTCTTTATTTTTATATGTCAACTGTAACTATTGTTTTATATATGAAAATTTTAATTCTACTTCTGAATTACTCTCATTTATCCAGAATGCCTTTTCTCCCCTTCTTCTGCCCTCTCCTTTTTTATCTACTCCTTGAGCTCTCTCTCTGTTTCAAGATCCAATGGATCAATTCATTTAGAGAGTATTAGGCCTTTATCTAATCATAGTGATAGGAGTAAAACTTTGTGTTGCAAATTGTAGTTTGTTTCTTATCCTAGCCCCAATATTTACCTTTGGAGACTAACAGAAAGAGGTTTAAATTCCAAATCACTTTACTTCATTTTTTCTTCATTTCTTAAAGTAGATAAAAATATTCCATATTACCCCCCCCAAAATTTACCTTATAGAAAATGAAAAATGCTAAGATATTCCATAAATTGTGTTAGAAATGTCTTATTTTGGAGTGGCTAGGTGGCCCAGTGAATAGAGCTCTGGCTCTGAACTTGGGAGGACCTGAATTTCAATCTAACCTCAGACACTTAACACTTACTAGTCCTGTGACCCTGGGCAAGTCACTTAACCCCAATTGCCCTGCCCTCCCACCTCCAAAAAAGAAAAAAAAGTCTTATTTTAAAAAGGCGTATCAAATATTTTAATTTCCCCTCAAGTTTTTTCCCTTCTCCCTTCTCTAATTTTGGCCTATATTTTATATTCAAAGGATCATCTTAAAACCAGAAAATGGAAATCTATTTTAATTATTTGCCATTTTAAAAAATCATTCTTTTTCAAAGTTCTTTCATTATACTAAATACCTGGAGTTTACAAGAGTTGGGCAAGGGGAGAAAAAAGTTTGATGGTTTTTCTGATCAACACACAAGAAGTTAATACATTTGAACTACTCTTGAAAATTAGTTAAATGTATCCATCTTGATGTTTCCTCTTCTAGTATTGATTTCAAAACACTGAATGTAATTTATTTTTCAGAACAACCAAAAACTAAAAAAAAATATAATCCAGTAATTATTTTCCATTGATATCCTTTATTGTAGCACAGGAATTAACACTTATTTGAAACCAGCCTAATGATGGAGTTTGCAGACTGAAGACCTCTACTTACTTCTATTGTGCCCTTACAAAATGATTACCATGATTTTGTTCAGCTTCCTTGTAAATAATTTAGTCTTTAAGAATTTTGCATCTAGATCTGAAAAGGGGGCTGTATTTGAGAAATATTAAAATAATGATACATATACAAAAGGCTTTAGACTTGACAAAATGTTTTTTTAAATGTCTCTATTTTTCTCTAGATTTCCAGTCTTAATGTCACTACCTGCTGCCTAGTTATTCCCATCTGTATGTCTCATACATAGCTCCAATTCAGTATGTCAAAGCGGAGCACATTATATTTTCCCTCTAAAACAATCCCTCTTCCTAATTTCTTCGTTTCAATTTCGGGCCCATCATCCTTCCACATAGTCAGATTTGCATTGATTCTTGAGCTCACTCACTTTGCTACCCTTCATATAGTCAGTTCTCAAGTCTTGTTGTCAGTCAATCAGTAAACAAGCATTTATTAAGCTTTTATTTTGTGCCAGGTACTATACTATACCCCAGGGGATACAAAGCAAGGGGGAAAAAAGACTCCTTGCTATCAGAGCTCACAGTCTAATGTGAGAGAGAACATGAAAACAACTATGTACAAACAAGAAATATACAGGATAAATTGAAGAAAATCTCAGAGGGAAGGCAGTAAGATTGAGGACAGGGAAAGACTTGTTATAAAAGGTGGGACTTTGGGTGAGAAAAAAAGACAGGGAATCTAGGAAGCAGGACTGAGGAGGGAAAGAGTTTTAGGGATGGGGATAACCAGTGAAAATTTGGAGTTGAGAGATGGAGTGTTATGTTTCATAAATAGTAAGAAAACCAGTGTCACTGGTTCATAGAATAGTGAAGGGACATGGAGTAGGAGTAATGCATAAGAAATCTGGAAAGTTACAAAAGGACCAAACTATAAAGTACCTCAAAAGACAAATGGAAGATTTTATATTTGATCATGGTTGTAATATATTCATTGTGCATTCCAATAAAACAGGGCTAATTTATGTTATTCCTATAAAATATTACATTCTCCACCTCTGTATCTTTGCAAAGGCTGCTTAGAATAATCTGTCTTCTCACTGTGCCTCTGGGAATAACCATTCCTTTTAATGTTCAGCTCAAATACTATTTTGCACAAGAGGCTTCACATTGATTCTTCCCCATTCTTCATTCTTCCCACTCTGTCACAATTCTTCCTTCCTCCGTTCCTTCCTTCCTTCCTTCCTTCCTTCCTTCCTTCCTTCCTTCCTTCCTTCCTTCCTTCCTTCCTTCCTTCCTTCCTTCTTTCCTTCCTTCCTTCCTTCCTTCGTTCCTTCGTTCCTTCCTTCCTTCCTTCCTTCCTTCTTTCCTTCCTTCCCTCCTTTCTTCCTCCCATAAATCTTTCCTTTCTCCTTTTTCTTCCGTCCTTTCATAATTCCTTATTTCTCTTTCACCATTTTTCTTACTCTTTTTCTTTTACATCTTGTTGCACTGTTGTTCAGTTGTTTCAATCATATCTTTTAACAACCTCATTTAGAGTTTTCTTGGTAAAGATACTGGAATGATTTGCCATTTTCTGCTCTAGATAATTTTACAGATGAAGAAACGGAGGTTAACAGGATTAAATTACTTGAGAAGAATCACACAACTAGTATGTATCTGAGGTTCAATTCAAACTCAATATGAGTCTTTCTAACTACCTGGCATTCCATACATTGTGCTACCTAGCTGCCCCATTAAATCAGTAAGATTGTATTAAAAAAAATGTCTTGGGAACCTGCTCTCTGCTTAGAGTTACTTGTGATAGGTAAGTGTTCTTGAGTTTGCTTATTATTAAAAGGAGGTGAAAATACTAATTTATCTGGGTGGTCTTTGATTTACTGCGGTTTTCCTCTCTTTTTCTAGTCATAACATAATGTGGATCAAAAAAGGCAGGATTATTGTGAAGTTTGAATGAGATAATGGATCTAAAGAACTTTGCACGCTTAAAGCACTGTATAAATGGCATGACATTGCTGTAGTTTTTATAGTTGTTATTAGTAACCAGGCTAGGTATGATTTCATTCCCTGAACCTTGTATTGTGATATGTGCATGCATACACACACATGCATACATCATCAGTAAAATACAAAAACTAGGAAACAGAAGGTTGTAATCTGCCTCATACAGATGAAACCACAAATCTGTGAAGCTGAATATGAACAAAGGTTAACAAATTAAAGTATTACTCTTTCTGAAGGAAATTTACAATGAAAAGATGTTTGTTAATCCAAATATTGGAATTTTGATCATTTTTGGGAAGCTTTGTTTAAGAAAGCAATATGGTATGTCAAGTTCATTCAACACTTCTGTACTTATTTTTCAAAAAATAGGAAATGTTCGAACAATATCGTTTGTTTCTTATTTAAACCACATACCAGATTTATTTGCCTCTGGTGAAATTTAAAGTCCAGTTGTCCCTAATTTATAATCAGTTGTCTTCGTGCATGTTAATTCTCTCTATTTCATACAAGAAAGCTTAGTTTCTACAAATTGTCCTTTCACAAAATCATAGATTCATAGAATTTTTAATTTGGAAGAGCACTTCAAGCATAGTACAATCTTCTTTTCTTGAAAAAAAAAAGGTTCTCCAGAACAACATATCCAACAAGCAACCATCCAGCTTTTTGCTTGAAAATATCAAATGGCATCTACCCTACTACTTCCTGTGGCAGTCTTTTTTTTTTTAAGTTTTGGAAATCTCTAAGTGGTAAAAAGTCTTTCCTTATGCTAATCCTAAATTTGTTTCTAGATATCTTCTACCCATTTTTTTTCTATTGAGGTAATTTTATTCCTATTGTTACCTTTTATTTAATTTTTAAAAATTAATTATTGGGGGGGGCAGCTAGGTGGCATAGTGAATAGAGCACCAGCCTTGGAGTCAGGAGGACCTGAATTCAAATACAGCCTCAGAGACTTAACACAAAAACTAGCCATGTGACTTTGGGCAAGTCACTTAACCCCAATTGCCCTGCATTCTCCACACCCAAAAGCCAAAAAAAAAA
>JAQQSW010008558.1:0-13440 GCA_028646575.1 Pseudocheirus occidentalis
GCCCTGGAGTCAGGAGTACATGAGTTCAAATCCGGCCTCAGACACTTAACACAAAAAAACTAGCCGTGTGACCTTGGGCAAGTCACTTAACCCCAACTGCCCTCCAAAAAGCAAAAAAAAAAAAATCAATTTGAGAAAAAGTCTACAAATACCCATACTTCCCATAATTTTTAATGGAAATGAATGTTGCATTTGATCAAAAACTTATTCTTCAGCTATTAATATAACCATAAGATTTTTTGTTACTTATTATTCATACAATTAATTATGTAAATTATTTTCTGAGTTTAAACATCCCTCCATTCCCTTTGTAAATCCAAACTGGGCTCAATGTGTAACGTTTGTAATATATTGTGGTTATTCCCTAACTAGCCATTTTTTTAGGATTTTTGCAGCCATACTCATTCATGAAACTGGTCTATTATTTTCCTTCTCTTTTTTATACTTCCTGGTGTATCAGCACCATATTTGTTTCGTAAAAGGGTTTTTTAGTAACCCTTCTTTGTGTATTTTTGCAAATCATTGATTTAATATGGGAATTAGTTGATCTTTACGGTTTGGTAAAATTTCCTTTCAAATCTATCTGCTGCTGATGTTTTTTTTCTCAGGAAGCTCTTTTTTGGACCATTTAATTTTTTTTTTCCAGTTTTCCCAACATTATTTAACCAAACAATGAATTCTTATCCCAAAAGACTAAGTCTCTATATTTGCAAAGTTTATGTTTATTTGCTACTGTGTGCATATACTATTCCATTGATCTCTTTCTGTTTCTTACCCAGTATTAGAGTTTCGATACTTACTGCATTACCATAGAGCATTAAACCTCCTTCCTTGATATTTTCTTATTTCACTATTTCCTTTGATATTTTTTAGTTTTGTTTTCTTTATTACTTTTTCAAACTGAGTAAAAAATTATTTTGGTAATTTCATTGGAACTGTATTGAATATATAAATCAGTCTGCATGAAATTGCCATTTTCATTACACTGGCCCTGCCTACCCATGAACAATGCACAGTTTCCCAATTATTTAAATCTAATTTGTATGTAAATGTTTTTTACACTTTGGTTTATATAATTCCTGTTTTTATTTTGGCAGTTTCACAGCCGATAGTTTATACTGTCTACAGATTGAGGCAATTTGTTTTCTTCCTTTAAGGAGATTCTTAGAGAGCCAAATATTTCCTGTCCCTATTCTGCCACCTTGCCAGAATTCCCTCCCATTTTTTGTAGCATGACATTTACAGTGAAGTTGTTAGAAATCTTCATCTGGCATCAAGGTTAGACACTTGTTTAATGGTAAATTAATTACATTATTTGAAAAAGAGGCAAGCCAAGACCGAAGTGGATGTAGGGTTGGTGCATACAGAAGACTGGGCATTCAATAAAGTATCTGAGGCTGAGATACACCAGAATATGGATCCATTCTCAGCCACTTGTGAAAATTTTGGCCTGACATTTAACATCAAGAAAAGAGAGGAAATGGTCCTTACCCAGGGTCAACAGGTTCTGGATATTCTCCAGCATGACCTCCTTGTACAGCTCTTTCTGAGAATGGTCCAAGAGGCCCCACTCCTCCTCAGTGAAGTCCACAACCACATCCTTGAAGGTCACCAAGTCCTAAACCATCAAGTCACATGATTTAGAGCTGAAAGAGACTCCAGAATTCATCTAGTCGAACTCTCGAAGATGAAATTGAAACCCAGAGAAGGGATTTATCTAAAACTCATATGACTTTTGTGAATGTCACAGTCAACACTTGAAATCAGGTATTAAAGCCTCAAAGGACTATGGAGAAAAGCATTTTACATCTGAAGAATCATGATGGAAAATAAAAGCTAGAAAAATGTCTTACTAGAAAATGCTTCTCCCGATGGAATTAGGAAGAAGATATGTGCTCTGTGAGGGACACACAATAGTCTGTGGAGAAGACAGTGAGGTCATATGGCCTAAGTTACATCTTAAGAATATTCTATGAAGAGTTTGTGAGAAGTTGGTAAGTATTGTGCATTCTGTGACGGAAAAAAAAAACTTAACAGTGATCTTTGAGGAAGGAATGAAAAATTTATCAAGTAAATTTGCCAAAGTCTGTAATAAAGTATGAAAGAGAGAAAAGTATCAAAAGAATTCTAACAAGAAATTACATATGATCTGGCCTCAACTGAGTGGTATGAGATTGTTTCCAGCCAAGTGAAGACGAGTTCTCTATTCTTATACTAAGGGGCTGAGATAATACTGGGTATGATGAATCATATTGAAACATCTTCTGTCTTTCCTTAATGATTGCTTTCAATTGTTCATGGAATGCATTCATTCACATTAATATTTAATTATGGAGAAATAACAGTACCTATGTGGGGAAAGGAGGGTTGCTTCCTTCAATAAAATGTAAAATTTTATCAAATGGGGTTAGAGATCGAACTAATGTATATGAAAACACCGACAATTTATTAAAAATAAATTATTTCAACATGCTGCTACAACTCTACAACACTGGGGTTAGGGTTAGGGAGTCAAAAGGAGTCCAGAGGCAGACTGATGGTAATTGTACAAGGGGCCACTTCTTCACATCACTGAGGCTTGGGAGAACTCATTTATTTTTCCAATCTGTTACATGCAAAACATCCATTTATCCAAGGCACCTAGTATCTGATGCTTTTCAACTCTTGCAGAATGGTATGAATAACTGTTTAGGAAGCTGGATTATTTTGGAGCAATTTTCTTTCTCGTAGATAAAAATATCTTCACTTTTCGACTATTTTGATTTCATTAGAAACATCTGATCTATCTTCTACCTGTAAATTTCACTTACAGATGCCTTTATTTCTATTATTGGACATCTGAGTAATAAAGGAATTTTTTAGTCTTTTCCTGATTTTTGTAGATTCCCAAAAATTTATAATTCTTTTCTTTTCACAAAGTGTTCTGAGTCATGACTTTTCATTGTATTGTTTACATTCATGTGAACAATCACTATAGGAAGGCCATGATTTTCTTCATGGATTATTCATCTCTAGAATTCCTAAGACAGTGGTTCTCAACCTGTGGGTTATGTTCAATTTGTAACAATGAAAATACATCCTGCATATAAGATGGATTCATAACAGCAGCAAAAGTTATGAAGTAGCAACAAAAATAATTTTATGGTTGGGGATCACCACAATATGAGGAACTGTACTAAAGGGTCACGGCATTAGGAAGGTTGAGAACCACTGCTTTAACATGTTTTGATCAGAAACTCTTACCCATCTCTTTCCTGCCCCATCCTCCCACATTCTCTCTTCCTCACCATGGGCTGAGCTCATGTACTCCAAACACCTACATAAGAAGAGGGTCAGCCCACACATTCCCCCATTTGCACCTTGGTGCACTACTTTGGAACTTCACACTAACTTTGCCACCATGTCCCAGTATCTTCTGCCCAAAAATCTCTTCCTATAGTATGTTGTCTTCCCATTGGAAATGTAATCTCTATTGGGATAGGATAGTCTTTCTTCTTTTCTCTTTGAACACAGTGAAGGGTGTTATGAAATTGTTTCACTTGTGTCTGACTTTTCTAGACCTGATGATATTTTCTGGGCAAAGATACAGGAGTTAATTCCCACCTCCTGCCCATGTTCATTTTAAAAATGATGAACTAAGGAAAACTGTTTGATAATGGAATTTGAAGATCTTACCTGCCCCCTAATAAGACAAATGTAATTACATGGAGCCTGTGGTGGGAGGAGTTTGGTGAAGGACGGAGCAGAGTCCACAGGAAGCTGAGAGTCAGAGAAGTTAGGGCTGAGGGAGGAGAGGTGGTAGCAAAGTAGACAGCTAGTCTTGTAAGTGTTTGTGGGAAGGCTAAAGGATGGTGTGACTACCTGCTGTGTTATGGTCTATTAACTACTTTGCTGCTATGATGGATTAAGTTTCCTGGTGTTGGGATTTGGCTTTCTGGTGGTCTGAATAAATATTTTGTTTCTGTCTCCTATATGTCTTTTATATTCTGTGATTCAGAACTGTATCAGCATATTCATAGTCACCGTCAGTGCTGTGAATATTGCTTTGGTCCTGCAATGATTCAGGATCACACTCATTAAATGTCTGAGGCCAGATTTGAACTCATGCACATTTGAACTCCTGATTGCAAGCCCAGTGCTCTGTCCACTGGGCCACCTTGCTGCCCTCTACTCACTCCTTAACCCTTTACACAACTTAGCTTTCATCCTTCCTTTCCTGAAAGGGCTTCTGCAAACTTAACACTGATACATTAATTGCCAAATCTGACAAACTTGTTCCATAAAATTTCGACTCAGTCAAAAGCCCACACTAACGGATACAAAAATCCTATGTGGCCTGAATACCACAAGTTCCTCAACTCTGCTCTAGACTGTCTGCTTCCAGATACCAGGATAGTCATTTTGATCCAATCACGTTCATTCTTATCTTTATAATTTCTGAGCATATCGCCTTAATACCAAATTTTAAGAGTCTTTTGCATGAAGGTATGACTGACTGATGGAGGGTAAAACATTACAAGATCTACACTCAGAGGAGACCACATCATAATTTAGTTTAGGACACGCTGCAGCAGCAAGCACCCCGGCATACCCAGGATGGCTGCTAGCACAGGTTCTTAGACCTGCTTTTCTAAAGGAAAGCAACTCAAAAAGGGATTAACAATTTTACTTCAATCAAACATATATCATTTACCTAGTTCAGGGGGAAAAGTCAGGACCCTGAATTTCAGAGAATACAAACAGAAGTTACAAGCAGACAAAAAATACAGAGAAACAGACCAACAGACAGGGCTTCCAGCTGTCTGACCATCACATCCATACCTAGTTAGTCACCAGACAGAGAAGCACCAACATCTGAGTTTTCAAAGCCAGGGCCGCAATGGCTGCCCAAAGTCTAATCTGGCCAAATCACCCAACTCTTCCCATAACCAAGCTCCAAAGTAAAACCTCACCTCAGAGTATATATGGCCTTCTCCAGGGTCAAAGAACATCTCAACCCTCCTGATGCATTGCATAATCACAAAGTACCACACAGTTGTGCCTTCCTGAAAAACAAGCCTCCGACCATAGGATCCATGTGACCATATTTAGCCTGTTAGGGGGCAGTTTGTTTTTAGGTCAGGAAAGGTCCTCAAATTCACCTAGGCCTATTAAGGGCCTTGGAAGATCTTCAAACTCCTATTACCATTACACAGACTCAGGTCCATTTGCTGCCAGGACCTCAAAATACAGGTCTCACTCCTGTGGATTAGTCTCCTGTTAAGAGTTTTCTTGTAGCAGTCTTTCTACTCAGTAGAAGGGACTCGGTCCCCAAACAGGATGAAGTAGGGAGAATGGGAGTTAATGGACAGATAAGGGAAGAGCAGCTCCCAGGGGGAATAGTGCTTTGCATTTTGGCCCAGGTAGAATGTGAGCTTTGGAGTGGAAGTGGATACACTAGGACAAGGTCAAGTTAGAAGAGGGGTCATTGCCATGGTCATGGCACTGCAGCTGACAGGAGACCAGGAATAGGAATAAAAAAGAAGGCAGGGGCCTGAGGTTCTAGCCATGAGTGTGAGGGGGGAAGAGGATGATCCTGGAGCCTCAGGACTGAGACAGAGACTGTTGGACCCTCTCAGAAAGGTCTTGGTTCCCTGAGGCCCATAAGGTCTTCTTCTGCTTTACATATGGCCCACATTTCTAAGTCAACTTCTACTTTGGACTCCTCCTGGCAGACTCCCTGGCTGGAAGAAGCAGCCCTTTTTCTTGAGATAAACATGTCTCCTAAAAATGAAGTGCTGGGCTTGCAATTCCCAGGTTGGGCTGAGCTAGGAGGTCAGATGGCCTACCTGTACCCTTAACTAAGTAGCCTGCAAAGACCATCCTCCACCCTGCCCATTCCTTTCCTTCTTTAACTGTGGCAAGCACACTCACACCTTTGGCACTCATATCCCAAACCTTACCACTGAGGTTTCCACATAGCAAGTGGGTAACGGTTTTTAAAAGTGAATTCTTAAGAAATCATAACTGAATTCTCTGGCTGTTCCAAAGTCAATGTCCTCAGTACCTCTTTCAGTACCTCTCTTCCCCCAATCTCTGTGAGAAAACTCACAGGACTCATTTTCTCTCCTGTCATTCTGTCTAAGAAGGCACAAAGGGCTTTGCAAATATGGATTAACTCCCTGCCTAATCAAGGAGCTACCATGATCTTTGGACTGGTATAAGCAGCCATGCTATAGACCTTTGTACAAGGCCTTCCTAGCTCTCAATCTAAATTTACATTCTGTTTCTTTCCCTTTCCTTCTCTGATCTTACCCCATACTTCTTTATAAGCCTATCTACAAGACCTCAGGCATCCTACCCAAAGGGAGGGTCATGCAGCTCAGGAGGAGAGCTGTGTTGATGGCCTTTGTGGAACTCTTGAGACACACCCATGTCCATCAGGAAGTTTGTCACTCTTGAGTGGATAAATGAACCAGTTTACTGTCTGTCTGTGACCTGTGCTCCCTTATTCTGCTTGTCACTGGCAAGGACCCTGAAATTTCTCACAAGAGACTCAAATTAGATATTTATTTGGCTCCTGGCACACAACTGATGCCATGCCACCAGCCTTCAACCCTTTCCAGTCCATTCTACCTTGGTCTTCTACTCCCCTCTGACCCAAGGACACTGGCTTCCTGGCTGATCCTTGACCCAGACTCTCCAGTCCCTGACCATGGGCCTTCGCCAAGGTTTTCTCTGAAACTTAGCATGTCTTCCCCCCTCACCTCAACCTCCTGGCTTCCTTCACATCTCAGGTAACATCTGCCCTGAAAACAAGGTGCACCTGGTCCCTTTCCTCTCATAGCGCCTCCGATCCATTCTGTACAGACCTTGTTTGCACAGAGATGATGACATGTTTTCTCCCAATTAGACTGAGCTCATGGAGAGCAGGGACTATCATTTTTTTAAACTTCCTTTACACAACCCATACATCAGCACAGTACATGGCATAGAGGAGTCACTTTCTAAATGCTTATTACTTGACCTAAGAATGGGAAATGAGAGATTCAGAGAGACCTGGCAAGATTCATGTGACCTGAGGCCTGAAGAAATGAGCAGAACCAGAAGGACAATTTCTGCTCTGCTGACAGTGCAAAGGACAACCTGAATCCAGCAGGATAAAGCTTCCTTGGCTCTCTGTGATTCCACCTTTCTGATGGTGATCAGGTCTGTGAATGGACTGCACTCACCTAGTACTTCTGGGACAGGACAGAGAGCCTGGACAAGTAGCAGGGGCAAGCTCCAAAGTCAGGCCTTGGAGGGAGGTCTGCTCCGGACAAGCCTGGAGGACAGTCAGCAAGAGGTCAGAGGGGGAAGATGAGGCCCAGTGGAAAGGGCAGCCAGCAAAAATGGGGTGCAGGGAAGGCCCTTCATTCAGACCTACCTGGCACCCACATGTGCAGAGATGGCTCCCAGAAGGCAGAGAGACCTTGGTTCCAAGGGAAGAATGCAGAAAGATTTCTGCTCCAAGACTTTCTGCTTCCTGCCAATCAACTCTAGGTAGGTCTTCCTAATCCCTAGAGTCCTGCCCTTCTCTGCCCTGGCCTTTCAGAAAGGAATTATAATTTGCCAGTGTGCCACCACATCATTAGTCAGCCACCTGCTTAATGGCACTATCTCTGGCCTGCTGTGTCTGTCATTCTCAGGGCAGAGATTGACTCAGTAACATCCTGCTAACACCTCCATCCTCTGCCAGGAACCCTCTCCTCACCTGCCCTCTACCCTACCTGGAAATGGATGTTCCACCAGGCCTGAGGCTTTCCTTCTCTCCCTTCAGAGAGTGGTTTGTGCTTTCCCTCAGCATGCACACACATGTCTGAGTACACAGGTGTGCATGGGAGCCAGCATGGAGCAGTGGGAACAAACCAATTGCCCACTGACCTGAGATTCCTGAGTCCTGGGTTCAGATCCTACCCCTGCCCTTATTACCTGTCACTGGAATCAAGTCATAGTCACTGCCTGTGGCTCAGCTGGGGTGGCAGGAAGGCCCTTTAGGTCCCCAAGCACATGACAAGCTTTGTTCATCTAACATTCCTTCAACAAGGCTTCACTCCCATTCATTGTGGGCCAGCTCGTGAGGCCCCAACAGGACTGGGTTCAAGAACACAGGTCTGTCATCTGAATCCCTGGAAGGAGAATGTGGATGCAACCACGGAAGACTTGAGGTCCACTAGGGCCTCAGACACCGGCTGGCTGTGTGACCCTGGGCAAGTCACTTCATCTCTGGCTGCCTCAGTTTCTCCCTCTGTAGAAGGGGATAAAGCTTCCTTGGCTCTCTTGGATCCCACCTTGGCTGATGCTGGTCAGGTCTGTGAATGGACTGCACTCACCTGGGATGGGGGTCTCTGGGCCCCAGGGGCCATTCTCCTTGGTCTCTCTCCTAGGAGTAGGCTTTGGTTGTCAGCAAGCTGACCTGGGGAACGAAAAGAACCTCAGGGTGGGAGAGACACTGACTTTGCCTCCTCTTCCTAGGGGGGATGCTGGAGAGACTGAATGTGAGCTCTCAGAGCAGGTACAAAGGCCCTGCCCTGCCCTGCCCTGCCCTGGGGGGAGAGACTCCACCACTGGAACGGAGAAGCAGGGAGGGGCAGGATTAGAAGTGAACTTCTGAATAGGAACAGGACTTGCCACCCTCCAGAACTCCTACTGCTTGACCTCATGACCGTCCCCCATCCTCCTAGAGGGGCCCAGGAGGTAGAAGGGGCTTGGGATCCCACATGGGATGAGACCAGTCACAGCCTCCATGGCTCCAGACCCAGAGCTCTGCCTCTACTTGATACTGTGGGTGAGATATGTGGGTTAGGCAGCTGTGACCCAATGGTACAACTGGGGGATGGCACCTGACAGAAGAGCTTTACTGTACAGGTCTCTAACCTAGGCATGCCCAGAGGTAGAGCTCAGCAGGTCAGAGGCAGCAGTGTCAGCAATCAGGGAGGGGTTTAATTAATTCCTTTCAGAGTTTGGAGGAGGTTTGCAAACCTGAAGTCCTCTTTTTGGGGAGGGCTTGCCCTGCTGGGGAAAGGCATTTTATACACACACAAATCACAAGGGAGCTGGATCCTGACAATGATTTTTAGGCCTTGAGTTGCTATTTCCAGGGCAGACTCATGCATAGCCTTCCTGGATCCTGTGGTAAACAGTGCTTAAGTTAATTGTCTCAAGTCTTGAGGGTCCTGATTACTTTGTGGGGTATAGAACAAGTGTACTGCGGCAGGAACAGGTTGTACAATCTTGATTCACTTCACTGAACTTACATAAGCACTGGAAAGTTGAAGTTGTCAAAAACTGATCACTTTAAGCTGCTGTGAATCTCTGACTCCCAACGCAAAAGTCCCTGGGAAAATTGTAGTTCTGAAAAATCTAGGTATTTAGTATGTTTATTACAAATATTGTATCAATTAACGTAAGAATCATAAACATCCAAGAACGTTTGGGATGTGACAGGGAGCCTGGATAAGTAGCAGGGGAAGCCCCCAGAGAATACTAAACAAGAGGTCAGAGGGGGAAGATGAGGCCCGATGGAAAGGTCAGTCAGGAGAAGTGGCCTATGGGAAGGGGCCCTTGTTCAGACCTTCCTGGCACCCACATATGCAGAGCTGGGTCCCAGAAGGCAGAGAGATCTCTGCTCCAGGGGATGTGGAGAAGTCTCTGTCCTGAAGGAAGAAAGCAGAGACCTTATCCCCAAAGGAAGAAGGCAGAGAGATCTCAGCTTCCAAAGTAAAAATGCAGAGAAACCTCACCATCAAGGGAAGAGGGCAGAGAGAGACCTCAGCTTTCAGGGGGAAAAGGCAGAATGACTGTCCTTAGCTCCAAATGAAGAAGGCAGAAACCTTAGATCCAAAGAAGGCAGAGAGAGCTCTGTCCTGAGGGATGGGACAGCAAGCACCCTGGCACACCCCAGAGGGCTGCTAGCACAGCTTCTTTGACCTGCTTTTCTAAAGGAAAACAACCTTAAAGGGGTCAATAATATTACTTTAATTACATTCACTGGTTCAGAGGAAAGGTTAGCACCCTGATCGTGGAGAAAACACAGATAAATTAGCACAGAGATTCAACAGACAGGGCTCCAACTATCCCAACAAAGCAACACAACCACCTACATACACAAGACTGGGGGAGCACAAATATCTGAGCAGTTGGGGGCTCTTAACAAATGGCTATTCAGAGTCCCATCGAAGGAATCAAAAGATCCTACTCATAAACCCACCCCCAAAGTCCAATACCAGCCTACCAGCAGAGTTTTCAACTCCAAGGCTTAGAAGCAGAAGGCATCACAGCCCTGGTGACTCGGTGCCTAAACTAACCAACACAAAACTCCAACATCTTTTCTGTGCCTGGCACTGTACTAAGTCCAACATGGCTTCTTGGAACAATTTGTGAAAATGGGCCAAGGCTGGGGGGAGGGGAGGGTGGTATTTTAAGTTAGTTCATTTGAAGATTCTGTGAGGAAATGACGGAGCCTGTCCCTGAGAGAAGGGCAGAACACAGGAATGGAGAACAAAAAAATCTCCACAGGAATATAACAAGCCTGGGAAAATTGGAGCAGGGGAGAAAATTGGTGCTTGGATAAGGATTCGTTCAGGTCACCAAAATGCGTTTAAAGGATTCTCCCAATTGGGCCAGGGCTCCAGCACAGTTGGGGTGCTGTCCAAGGTAGAAAAGCAGCAGAGAAGCAGGAAACTGAGTGGGAACAGTGACAGTGTCAAAGGTTGGGGCTGACCTTTTAAGGACCCTGGGCTAGAGCCAGGAGGGGGTTCAGAGCTCCAGGCTCTCATTTTGCCTGGAGGAACAAGGCTCAGAGCCAGCAGTGAGTGGCCCAGCATCACAGGTGCATTAAGGAAAAGCCAGGATTTGAGCCTGGGTGACAGATTTAGAGTTGGAATTCCTTGATAATTTTCTGAAATCCTTCCAGTTCCACAGATCCATGAAGTTTTTTTCTGAGCTGATCTCCAGATCACAAAAATGCACTTATATTTTATACCTCAAAGGGGCTTAGTTCAAGGTCACCAAGTCCAGATCCTTCATTTTATAGAGAACAGTGCCTTGCCAGCCAAGGCTGAGGGGGAGAGACCTAGGTATAATGTTACTGGGACTGGAAGATCTTCCCTGTCCATAAACAGCCTATGAGACCTTCTTTCAGGTCTGGCCCAGTTCACAGCTGTGAAATAGCCTGAGTCACATGGAGCCCATAATGAGAGGAGATTGACCATGGAGCATAGAGAAAAGCAGCTTGACTGGACAGAGGAAGGAATGTGCCTAGGAGAATTTGTTTGGAATCCTTTTGGTTTCATTTCCCCCCTCCCCAAGAATTCTTCTCCTTTCCTCCCAAGAGAGAATTCTCCAGGGCCCTGCATCCTCCCCCAGGCTGGGAGGCTGCCTGGTAGAGGTGGGGAAGAGCTCTGCCTTTGGCATTGGGAGCTGGGTATGAATCTAGCTTCCCATGTCCCACTCCTAGATTCTAGCAGTCATACAGTACTGTACATGTGTGAGCTCTACTGATCCCCACAAGAGCCCTGTCAGTCAGACATGTTTGTAGTTATTTACAAATTATCGTTTCCTTTTCCATTCTTGGAAGCCCAAGAGCCTACATGTTCCTTAGATCAGAGCAGATGTTTAGTAAAACCTCCCTGACAGAAGCCACTGGAAAGTGAGCTCCTGAGGGCAGGGACTGCTCCCCTTGCCCCGCCCCGGCCCCCCCCAAGCTCCCTCACCCCCCCTCCAAGCACTCAGCACAGAGACCAGCCCATAATCAATGCTTGCTGAGGCCCCAGACCTTAGCAAGGGACCAGAGCCATCCTCTCATTCTCTGCATCCCAAGGTGTGATAACACAAGTGTTCAAGGAAGGGTCCCATTGTCAATCACAGCTGGGACCTGCTCAGGTTTTGTGGCTCAAATGTATAAAGGCCATACAGGATATTCTGATTGAAATCTTATAATCTTCCTAAACCTCTTCATGACTTTCTTTAGGCAATGTCTTTCCAAGGTTGGTAAGATCTGATAACCTTGCCCCAAAGAATCCCAAGGCCCTCACCTACTAGGCCCCTAAAGAACTTCTCAGATGAGGCTCCTTTTCCTGATCCCCGAAACTGCCAGAGCCTTCCCCCTCAGGCACCTCCCCTCCATACTATAGAGAGCTTGTCTGGACATAGCTCATGAGATATTTTCTCCTCATTAGACTGAGCTCATGGAGGGCAGGAGCTGTTGATTTTTTCAACCTTCCTTTGCATCTCCAGCAGGTCAGCACAGTGCTGGGCACAGAGGGGACACATTCTAAATGCTTATAAACTTGACCTAAGAAAAGGGAAATGAGAGGGACTCAGAGAGACCTGGGAAGGCTCGTGTGGCCTGAGGCAGGAGGACATGGGCAGCACCAGGGGGATAATTTCTGCTCTGCAGACAGCCCTGCCAAGGACAACCTGAGTCTGGCAGGAGGAAGCTTCCTTGGCTCTCTAGGATTCCAGGTTTGCTGAAGCTGCTCAGGTCTGTGGATGGACTGCACTCACCTGGGAGGAGGGTCTCTGGGTGGCAGGGGCCATTCCCTCTGGTTCAACACTGTGTCCTAGAAACAGGCTTTGGGCTCTGCAAGCTGACCTGGGGAGGGAGAAGAGTGTCAGAGTGGGGGAGATGCTGACTATGCCTCCCCTTCCCAGGGTGAGCGCAGACCTGCCTGGAATGACAGAGGGTGAGCTCTCAGGGCAATTACAAAGACTCTGCCTTCATGGGAAAGACTCCATCACATTCCCTTCTGCCCCAGATAGCAAGGGGGGACTCTGGGGACCCCTCCCCCACTGGCTGCTCCATCTTCATGGGCCACAGGGGACGAGCCTGAGGCCCCTGGCCCATGGTCTCCCAGCTGGCCCTGGATCAACTCCTGGGGCCTCTTCCCATGGGCATCCCTGAGACAAAGGCAGCTTTGGACCTGAAGAATTTCCTGAATGAAAATGGCTCTAAAAGTGGCCTCAACCTTCACACAGTAGCATGTCCTTTCCCTCACTGTGTACACACATGCCTGTTGGAACATGTGTGTTACATGTGTAGGAGCCAGCACAGAGCAATGAGAAGCAAACACACTGCCCACTGGCCTTAGACTCCTGAGCCCTGGGTTCAAATTCTGCCCCTGCCCTTATTACCTGTTGCTGGAAGCAAGTCTCTCTCCCTGGGCCTCAGCTGGGGTGGCAGAAAGGCCCTTCTAGAACCCCAAGCAGGGGACAAGCCTTGATAATGTAACTTCTCCTTCAGTAGGGCTTCATTCCCATTCACTGTGGGCCTGCCCCTGGGGCCCCAGCAGGACTGGGTTCAGGATCCCAGGGCCTTCATCTGAATCCCTGGCAGGGGAACATGGACGCAATCAGGAAGACCTGAGGTCCACTAGGGCCTCAGACACTGGCTGGCTGTGTGACCCTGGGCGAGTCACTTCA